>JANZXP010000195.1:40252431-40292233 GCA_027576715.1 Erythroxylum flavicans | reverse complement strand
TTGTTTTAAAATATTTGGAAGGGGCATTATTGTCTTTCCATAATTTCTATCTGATTTTAAAATAAAATTAATGAAAACAATCCCTCCAAATATTACCTCTTACCAAATGTAATTTTAAAGTCCTAATTCCACTCCCACTACCAATCCCAATCCCAATCCCTTCAATTCCAGTGCTACGTGCCAAACGTAGCCTATGTTTCCTTTTAGATACATATCTTTCGTCCTCATTAGCTTACCATCACGTCTTTTACATATCTTTATTCTTTAAGTATTGGATTAAATATATTGAGATTCTTTGTGGTTCAATTTTTTTATGTTCTTTTCAAGATTATCACTCACTTTATTATCATGACAATATTATTAAGTTATGACACAACCTCTTTATTATATCCTATTTAGTTTCATTTATTTTTATTTAAAATGCATAATATTAAAAGTTTTAAAGTTTTAATAAGATATTGTTTTAGAATTATTAATAAATGAAAAATTAAAAATATGATCGAAAGAGAGGAGAGCAGTTAAACAATACTAAGTGAGGGGAAGTGAGTGATCGTTTTCAAAATATGAAAATTGAAATGAAAAAAAGGTCACACTACAAAGATATAATGTACTCAAAGTAATTACTTCATGTTGGGATGACAATATGTTGGGTCTATCTTTATTTTTATGATCTAAACTTGAACCAATTAGACTTGAGCCAAGAGTAAAATGATGTTATTTTTTTCAAACTAGCTTAATTTGTTTGAGTCAAATCAGTTCATTCAATTATGGTCAAATATAATTTGATCCATTGACTTTGAGTTGAATCGAACTCTTTTTACTAATCTTAATTATGTGTTTAAAAGCATATATAACAATGCTACTTATAGAAAATGCAAAGCATAAAACTAAGAACTAAATAATGTTTAAAACTTAATGATAAACATACGATTTCCTAGTTTTTATCATTGACAAAAATACTAAATATTTACAATTGCAAAATCAATATGATTTCAAACATATCAAGGAAGAGATCCTACTTCCAATTCCTATGCCTAGCACTTTCCCTTAAGCTAGTTTGAATATATCTTCTATGATCAACTTATTGATTACGTATTCAAGCTATTTCTTGTGCAGACCTTTGTGAGAATATCAATTACTTGTTCCACATTAGGTATATAAACCATATATATCAATCCCTTCTCAAGTTTTTTAATAAAGTACTTGTCAACTTTCACATGTTTAGTTATGATATGAAAGACAAGATAATGAGCTACCTTGTTGTCACATTGTACTTTCATTGGTGATATATTTTTAAGTTTTAAATATTAAAATATTTTCTTAATCTACAGAGCTTTTCACAAATTTTGTGAGCCAAATATCTAAATTTTACTTTAACATCACGTCTAGCTACTATATATTGTTTTATACTCCTCTAAGTCATCAAATTTCCTTTAACAAAGACATAATAACCTCAAGTAGCTTTCAATTCATAATGCTTCCAACTCAATTTGCATATGTATATATTACTATTTAAAGTTGTCTTTGTTTCTAAATAAGAGATCTTCACTGTGAGTTTCCTTTAAATACCTTATTTTCATGTATGCTACTTTGAACTATTCTTTTTCTAGTGAATGCATGAATTCAATAACTTTATAGTCAAATGTTATGTTTGGACATGTATGAGATAAGTAGATCAACTTTCTAACCATCTTTTGAAATTATCCTTATTTATCACATCTTTTTTTGTATGTTGAAGGTTCATATTAGGCTCAATTGGTGTTTCAACAACTTTGCATCCTAACAGACCTGTTTCATAAAGCATCTCAAGTGTAACTTGCATTAAGTGACAAAGATACCCTCCTTGGATCTAACAAACTCCATTTTAACAAAATATTATTTTAGTATTTCGAGATATTTTCTCTCCAAATATGTGACAAGCTTTTCTTTAAACCTTTTAATTTTGTGTTTTATCAGTTGCTAAGTTAAAATCATCTATATAAATAATTAAGGTAGCTATTTTTCCTTCTTTTAAGAGTGTATTTGTTTAGTGGGTATGAAAAAAAAGGAATGGGTATGGAATTATTTAGTTTGGTAAGGGACTATGATTATGGAGTCATTATTTTGATTACCCATTTTTGAGTAATACCCCATTCCTCTCCTAATCTAGAGGAATGGTATCATTATTTTGTAAGGGTGTGCTTGTTACAATTAATTAAAATATAATTATTAATTAATTAAAATATTATCCCTATTAATTAATTGATTAAAATATAATTAATAAATTGATTGATTAAAATATTATTAATTAGTTATCTACAATATAATTAATTCAAATTAATTACAATATTTAAATTAATCAACATATTGTAATTAATTAATTAAAATAAAATAAAATTTTATTTCTCAATATTTTTTACAAATCAACCATTGTCAATGGTAATGGTAATCATTCCTTCCTCTTAACCAACTATCATAATTATAATGATAATATCCATTCTCATTCCTCACTATATTCATTCTCATTCTTATTACTATTCCCCCATACAAACCAACCGCCCCCTTAAATATGCTTAAAGGATTACTTTGATAATTTGTGAAATTACAAGATGAATCTCAACAATTAGAAGTGTGCATTTGACTTATCAGCAGTGAAGTTCATGGATTTCATAGTTATTTGTTGAGGTATAAAGGGTAACCCAAAAAAGATAGAGGTGATATAGACCATGGAACCCTTACACTTCTTTAAAGATATCCAAAGGATAATAAAGAGATTACTGAAATCATTTAGAGTTCTATACAGATCAACAAAGCAATACTTATCCGTTCTTTAATCACTTAAGCAGGTAAGGAAGTTCAATCAGGGTATGGAGTGTCAACAAATCTTTTAGCAATTAAAGGCTTATATATTACAAACTATTCGCACCTCATCTAGGAGAACCTTTATATCTCTAGTTGGCTGTTTTAAAGTAAGCTTCAGTTTACTGCTAGTGAGGAAAGAGTAGAGCTAAAATAGTTGGTTTATCGCCTTTAGAATCATGCTGTAGATCTGAACTTTCCAAACTCTACTTCAAATGCTTTTTATATGGTTGTTGATCGTTCCAATAATCAGACTACTATAATCTAGATCCCCAAGCTTCACTGACCAAGTAAAATCCTCTTCATCTAAGCTCTCTCACACTTCTATTGGTATATCATCAGGTCCTCCTATCTTTCTACTCTTCATCTTCCTAAAAACTCCTTTAATTTCTTCTCTCGTGATACATCGATAAAAAGTGAAATTACTCTATTGTTCAGAAGTGCTAATGTTATCTCCGCCTTTATTGAATAGTTTATAGAAGTAGCTCTACCATCTTCTCTTGATGTCATTTCACCCATAAGAACTTGTCATCCTTTATACAATGAACTTAGTCCATGTCCTTTGCTTTTCGTTCCCTAGCTCTCTCCAATTTAAAAATATCGTTTTCTCTATCCTTAGTTTTTAGTCATTAATGTGATTACTCATAGGCTCTTTTTTTGGCTTTTGAGACTATCTTCGTTGCCTCTTTCTTTACTAGCTTTTAATTTTATATTGACTACCCTTTCTTCATCCATATTGTTATCCACTAAAGTTTTATAGGCAACCTTCTTGATCTTCACCTTATTTTGTACGTAGTCATTCCACCATCAAGACTCCTTATTACTAGTCCTAGACCTTTTATAAACTCCTCAGATTTCTTTAGCTGCATCCCTTAAAAGAGTTGCTATTAATTGCATTCCTTAAAAGAGTTGTTACTCCCTTCACATATGATTAACATCTCCTTCTAGCTTTTATACTTCTCCTGACATTACTCTATCCCTAAATTATTCCATTTTGTCCCATTTTAGATTTCACCATTTAACTCTATTACGTCTCTAAGAACTTCTCTTCTTTCTCTAACCTTTAATTATAAGATCCATTACCAATAATCTAAGCTGTGATGACAAGCATGCATTAGGTATCACCATGCAATCCTTACAATTGAGTTGATCTCTTTACTTCATAAGGGAGTAATCGATCTGAGTCTTTATAGTTGGCTACTAAAAGTTACTAAGTGCTCATCTTTTTTAGTTAAACAATGAATTAGCTACCACTAAATCAAACACTATCGAAAAGTCCAATAAAGTAGTCTCACTGTTATTTCTATCTCCATAACTTAAACTTCTATGGGCACAAGAATACTTGTCAAATGTCACCCCTATATGATCATTAAAGTTGCTCCTTAGAATAAGTTTCTCGTTAAAGGGAATCTATTGAATCATCTCATTTAGTTCTTTTTAAAATTGACGCTTACCTTGCGTTTGGTTCATGTCCTCATGAGTGGAGACAGATGACAAGGACACAAAAGTCCTGTCTCCGACCTGTTTGCTTGATGTCCTCACTTATTTTTGTCCCGACTCCGGATGACAGAGACATAAAATTTTTGTACCTTCCAAAACCGAGGGACAAAATTTCTTGTCCCCGTCTCTGAAACAAAACACATAAGCAACTTCCAGAAATACCCCTCCTCCCACATAAGCAATTTTTTATTCTTAATTATATTATTAGACTCATTATTATTATTATTATTATTAATTTTATTATCTTATTATTATTTATTATTTATTATTTATTATTTATTGCTATTGTTGTTATTATTAATTATTATTATAAATTTTGTACTTATTATTATTATTATTGTTGTTGTTGTTGTTGTTGTTGTTCTTATTATTATTATTATTATTATTATTATTATTATTATTATAATACAAAATTAATTTTCTTATTATTATTTTTATTATCATTATTATTTATAATTAATTTTCTTATTATTATTATTGTGATTATTAAATTTCTTATTGTTATTAATTTTCTTCCTCCTCTTCTTCTATTATTATTATTATTATTATTATTATTATTATTATACGAAATTAATTTCTTATTGTTATTGTTATTATTATTATTTGATAACTTTTTTACTAATACAAATAATTCTTTTAAAAATAATCAGTGAATTATATATTTCCAATCATATTATACTGCAGGAGTATTTTAGTCATTAATAATGTTTTTATATTATGTCAACTACAATCAAACACATTTCTGTCCTCGAGACGGAGACAGTTTTATTTGTTTTATCCATCACAACTAAATATCTCACTATTTCTAATTTTTATTCTGTTTTGTTTCTAAATTTTTGTCTCGTTCTATCTCTACACGTTGAGATGGAAACAATAACTAAAGGCAGTGGCAATGCATAATTAACTAATGTTAATCAACTTCGAACAAAGAATTTCAACAAGCAACCGCCATGGACAAGTGGGCAAAATGTTGAGCCCATTAGCAAGGAAACGGCAATGGGGAATATCTGTCTCTTCTTGTCCCCCGCTAGTTCTCTCACTCCGACTAATCAAATTTAAATACCCAAGACCCAAGAACACTGTGACAGCGCAACGAGTGAGAGAGTTGGGGCCAAATGGCTAGGAACCTCTCGAGTTTGGTTAACGAACTCAGAGAACGCATAGCTGCCACTTCATCGTCGTCTCCCAACAACGGTGGCGGCGGCGACGACGACGGCGCCTTGGAGATTAGATTACGCGCCGTCCTTCCCAATCTCCTCCATGCCTATGTCATCCCCTCCTCCTCAGGTACTTTAGTTTTTAGTGGACTTTATGTTTGTTTCTTGAGAAAGCTTAGCGAAACCGGACATGACCGTGTTGAAGGAATGATGTGATATGAACTGGGTTAAGCTTATCTCCTCTTGTTTTTGATCATTTTGTGTGAAAGATTCTGTCTTTATCTGACACAGTCGTTCTTTTTTGAATGTGCATTGTTTGGTTGTTGTGCAGCGAGTGAGAGAGAGGTTGTAGCTGTGTTAAAGCTGATTTCTCACCTTGCCAGGAATTTTCCTGGTGTATTTTACCACGGGAAAGCCAGCGCTGTTATTCCCCTCATTGGCAGGGTTTTGCCATTCTTCGCAGAACCTGCATTTCGGTTAGTGAGTCTTCTCTGGCTAATTTTATGTTTGAATGGACTTGCATTGGCATCAGGTCCCTTGGTTCTGTTTGGCACCACTGTTCTGCTCTGAAGCACAATATATAAAAGGTGGTTTTGCTTTACACTGTGACAGAAGAATCCTTGTTTATAATTGACCGTCTGAACTTAAAAAGTTCACGCCGCGTGGTCCTGTCCAAACGGTAGTATTGCTTCAAATTATCATCATGTGGTCCGATTTGTTATGGTATTTATACATGCTTGGATGCATGGAGCAATTGATATAAGTGTTAACAACTGTATATGGGGATAACTACATTGTGTCGCAGGTTGCGATATGGAGTAGTTTTTGAAACTGTTGGATCCTTGTTATCCTTGCTTCGTACGGGGGCACGAGATTTGTATTGTAAATTTTTCATTGATGCCATGACGGCTGTGGAAGGTAACGATAAAAGAACATAATAATTTATTTACTATTAGGTGGTAGACATGTTAGAGTCCTTGATAGTTGAATTGTTTTGATTTACTTCCTGTCAAACTTTTCATTTGTGAGAGATCAGTTCCACATAGTTTGCTTGTTATTTTGGTTGTCATATCTTCTGAAGAAGCCTACAACCTAGCAACTCCCTGACCCAAGTCAGAAACTTATATGCTCCTCTAATGTCATCTTGCCTTTTCTATTTTGTTGGGTGACGAGCTGGGTGTATACTTCTTGTGCTTACAGCCTCCTTTACAAATAATGAAGAGGAACCTGCCTTTATTTATACTTGTTCTATAATTGTTTAGTGTTTGTCAATGTGTTTATAGTTGTATACGAGGTGGAATGATGCACAAGACTAATTAGTTCCTGTTCTGCATACAGATCTTTTGCATGTTGCAGCGCTTTCTGCTGGAAATTCAAGTATTTTGGATCATGCTCGGTTGAACTTGAAATGCTTCTCTTTGTCCTTTGCTGGAATTACCAATGATCCTTCTTGTCTCGCTGAGCTACCTGAAAGCAATAAACCTGTTGATGATGTTGGTATTTTGGTCAACATCTCAGGGAAAAAAAGGTGGCTACCCTTTGCTACATGGATAGTTAAGCTTCTAAACAAATGCTTAACTGAAGGAACTCTATATGTGGAGGGACATGTAAATGTATCAAATGTTACAGCTGCATGTTCTCTCTTATGTTATGGAGATGCCGACTTGCAAATGGTGAGTATTACATTATAGTGAATTGGTGGTCTTCACTTATTCCATTTAATGTATGTACTTGTTGGAAGTACCAGTTCTGTTTGTCTCTTCATGTCACTTGTGATGCCTTTTTATGTTACTTTTTTCCTGACACGTAAATTTTGTGGAAGGCATGTTTTGACTTCGCACGGATCACTGGCTCAGTGATAAATTATGACATCATACCTTATGGAAACATAATTCAATCAATAGCTACGATATTAAGTGAGGACAAAGATGGGCTCCCCTTGTACAGGTATGCATATACAAGTTCAAACTTTTATTGTTATTTCTGTTGTTGGTACTCTTCAAAACCTGGGGTAGGAAAAATTAAAATAGCAGTTGCTGTGTATGCTAATTGCGAAATATTTTAGAAATTCCCAATGAGGAATTTTCGTTATTTATATGATATGATCCAGTTCCTTCGTTGATGTTGTTTTGATATTGTGGAGTGAAGATAGACTAAAATGACTAGCTCCAATTTTCCACCAGTTGAAATTATCATGGGCCTAACTTTTCTTGATGCTGGTGTTAAATTGCAATTGGGATGGGTTGATGGCTGGGTTAAACTTTTGTGTAGGATTTTTGTTTATGTACTGTTGTTGACAGCTGGCTGTATTTTTATTTTCCATTATATGATGCAATTTATTTGTGTATCAAAGACTACTCTATGGCTGTTATTATAGTACCTATTCCTCTATATAATTTTCCCTTTTCAGGATTATATGTGTTATATAGGTTGGAACCTATTCAGAAATATATGAAAGGAGGCTTTACTTCTCATCATTAGTCTGTTTTACAACATAATGTTAAGAACAATTTTGATAGATGTTTATGTTTATTAGTTCCAATTCAAGCAGAAATTGTGGTATCCTTGTTCATTTGCATAGTGTATCTTGGCTAGTTATTATCATGTTGGTTGGTTCCATGGTTGTACTTGTACAATGATTTAATGCTTTATGGAAGCAATTTATGCTCAAATTCTTTGGTAGTTGAATTCTTAATGTAAGCTTCATGCTGTGTACTTGAGTTCATTTCTTTCTTTTTCTGCTGTCTTAAATGGCCATAAGCACCTACATTTTTCTATGTGGCATTGCATACCTTCTATTTTGTAAGGGGTGGGCAGATTGTGCACCAACATGGGGATACTAATTAATCATCAAAGGCAGTTCAATAATACTGGCTTGTGTGCAGAAATGCAGTCTATGACTCAACAATTGGTGGTTGCCTCAATGCATTGCATTCTTGTTGCCCTGATGATATTGTAAAGCTAACAGCTGCAGATTTAATAGATGTTTTTCCGAACTCAATGACGAGAACAAAGAGTCAAGAGCTTAAGGTTAGATCCCTTGGGTAGTTTAAGATCAATGTTATTTTTTAAATTATAATCTTTGGATAAAAGTTTCTGTTTTCCATTATGAATCATTATAATGTATTCTATTTTGCAGATTGCATTATGCAGGGTGTACACAAGGATAGCTAGAACTTGTCCCTCATATGTGTGGAGACCTGAATGTCTGTTGCAAATGCTTTGGTTTCCAGAACCATGTGCTTCCTTGATTGATTGCTTTGAAGTAGCTCTTTCTGTTCTTGGCCCTGAGCAGGTAGGACAGAAGTTGACAAATAATTGTACTACAAGTGCATCAACTATAGGTGATAGCATAAATATGTTGACATCACGCACTGAATCAATTGAGAACATGAGTGTTGGAGAAAAAAGACATATCCAGGATGACAATGGTATCAACGCCAAACGCCAAAAGTTAGATGGAGATGCTGTTCTTTTTCATGCTAACACTCTGGAAGATTTGAACATTTCTCATAGATATTACTGCAGAAGAGATGAAGAATGTGCTAGACATATGCATAATTCAATTCTTTCGTTCCTAGAGCTTTTGAAACCTCCAATTAGACCTCCTTCTTTAGGACCTGATCTTGTTGTAACAGGTCTTAGCATGCTCTGTATTGCTTTTTGTAGACACCCAATAACCTACCTGTCTCGGCGCATCTTCCAGCAGATGCTTGGATGGATCCCATGGATTTCTGATCAGGTAGGATAAACTTTTGGAATTCTCTCTGATATGCTGGTTTTCCCCAATGATTGATTGTTTCATTTAATGTAGGTAAACCAAGGAAGATCGTTCACGATAGATATCACTCTATACATGGAAGGAATTCATAGCATATCGCTTATGCAAAGTAAGGCAATAATACTGTTGCCAATTTGTTGACAAAGTTTATGTTATAATTGTTTTTGACTCAAATTTCTGCCAATTAATAATATTGACATTACCGTAGATTCTTGAATGAATGCAATGCTTTTTTCTGGTAAGGGGACCTGCTGTGAAGGCCTTGTTTATCTTCTGTGCTGATTTGCTGGTCCTCTATTGCAAAAGTATTTGTAGGATAGGATTGGGGTTGATGGTTTTAATTGCAAGATTTTTCAAATACAAAGGTCATCATCCTACACTGTTGTGATATCCTTACTTGCTACTCGCAGGTGTTAAAGCTTTTCCTATCTTATGTAGGCTTATGATTTGGAGGTTTTATAGTTGGTTATCTGCATTGATAATTTGTCCTTGCATTAGTTGAATTTCTAGATAGGTCTAATTTCTGTTTATCTGTGTCTGATTATACTTATGCACATGCTGCTGTTTTAGACTTGCTAAAATATACTTCATCTTCTAGGATCCTTTCTCATGGATGACGAGCTTTCCAAAATCTCAAGTGACTATGCCGAAACTACACATACATTCTTGAAAATTCCATGGACCCATCCACATTTGGTTGCTGCACAACATTCTGTTGCAAAGACTAAATGTCTCTCTGTCCAAATTGCATCCAAGCTTGGCCATGTCTTGAAAACTGAAAGTGTTTTTGAAGTCTTAGATTTGGGTCTTGAGGATGAAGCTGAAGAAGTCAGAAGTGAGACTCTTATTTCCATGCCTGTGGTTATTTTGTGGTCAAATCTTGGTCTACTCCCTCATTTATTCAAAAGGCTAGAGTAAGTTTATTATTGTCTCTTTGCTTTATTCCTATGCCAAAAATCTCATTGTTGGTATAGATTTATAAGTCCAACTATGAACCTTGATTGTTAGAAGAAACTTTTTAATGGTCTTGTCACATGTATCTTATACCAATATTTAGCAAGACTTGTAGGACCTAATTAATCTAGAAGGGATAATTTAATATTTACTATTTTAAGTGTTACTAAATGTCATGGCTTAATATTTGAATCTATAGCATTTCTATAACTAAATAACCTTCCATGACTGCTTCCATTTATGTAAGTGTTCGGAGAATGAAGATATGCCTCGTTGTGGTCATGGTCTCAAACATGGGGGTAAGCTGTAGGATAGGTGCGATGGGGGGGAGTGTTGTGGTTATGATTGCTGGCATTATCATGTGTTTATATCCTACAATTCTCTGTGTTATGTTATCTAGATCTTTTATTTTTCTTGGTGTTCATGTGGCTCAAGTTTTGGACACCTTTGTGAATGAGGATGTACTTCCACCTCCTATCCACTTAGGCCAAGTTCTATATGGTTTGTGGTTAGTGGTTAGAATCCCACATGCATTTATTGCTAAGTTATCTTGTTTACTACTTATGAAGTTTCATTCATGTCATGATGTTCAGTGGATCATTTATTTTCTTATGGTCTCTGTTTGCAGGATTTTGAGGAGAGAGGAGCATGCAAGAGTTAAAAAGATGATTCCTTTCTCTCTTGGTTATTTGTCATGCTTTTATGGGTGTTGCAGTGGTGTTGCTGGTATACATAATGGTGAATGCAAGTTACTTTCAGATGCCAATTGTAAGAATCATACTGAGATTGTTGAGTATTTGTTGCAAGGATTTTGTTGCTCAAAGTGTGACAGCAATGTTATGAACAATCATAAGGTGAACTTGAAAATGATACACCTGTGTAATGTGCAAAGTACAGAAGTAGACTTATGTTTTGATTTCACAGACCTCATATCTATATTCTTTAAGCTTCTTTATGATGAGTCTTTGGAAGAGGTTCAAGTTACTTGTGTGAGAGTTCTTCGACGTATCCTTGCACATGCGACTGCAGATGTGCTTGCAGAAACAAGATCCGAGTGGATTAGATGTGTCGAATATCTACTTCTTAACAAAAGGAAGGGCATACGAGATGCATTTAGCTCTCAGTTGAGCTCCTTCCTTGAGGATTCTGTATTGAGTTGTTTATTTATGGATGGGGACTCGAACAAATCTAAAGAACAAAAATTTTTGGGAGTAATCGAGCATGCTCTAGTGACAGCTGAAGATCCACAGATCCTTGAGACTCTTCTGGATTCTGTTGCACAAATTATAGTTTCGGTTAATGTTCACAGTGAAACCTTCTATGTTTCTCTAATTTTATTGGTTGATCAGCTTGATAATCCACACATGACAGTGAGGATGAGTGCATCAAGGGTCATACAGAAATGTTGCATCTTCCATCTTAAAGGAGGGATGGAACTATTACTTTCAAAGGCTGTTAATGTCCGCAATAAGTTATTTGATTATCTAACTAGAAACCTCACAAGCCGCACAAAAATGGTCAAAGAGTTTGCAGAAGCTGTTGTTGGTGTTGAGATGGACAAACTGGTGGAGAGAATGGTTCCCATAGTTCTTCCAAAGCTTGTGGTATCTTGGCAGGATAATGGCCAATCTGTTCATACATTAACTGAGTTAGCTAAATGTTTGAACACTGATATGGTGCCTCTGATAGTTAATTGGCTACCAAAAGTACTTGCTTTTGCTCTTCATCAAGCAGATAGGCAGGGTTTAAACTCTGCTTTGCAGTTTTACCATGATCAGACTAGTTCAGACAATCAAGAAATATTTGCAGCTGCATTACCTGCACTTCTAGATGAACTTGTATGCTTTATCGATGGTACTGATTCAGTTGAGATAAGCCAAAGGTATAAGCTTGGTCACTTGCTTCTTGCATCTAATTCAGTGAAGATCTTTAGTGCAGGCTTTAGTGGGTTCTTTAGAGGGAGAGAAAGTTGGGGAGGGGCTTGAAGAGGAAGAATGATTTCGTAATAATTATTTTCTATTTTTCTGTTTGCAGGCTATCAAGAGTGCCCGAAATGATAAAAGAAATTGCCAGAGTTCTAACTGGGGCTGAAGATCTTCCAGGATTTTTGAGGAATCATTTTGTTGGTCTCCTTAACAGTATCGATAGGAAAATGCTTCATGGAGAGGAATTTTCACTGCAGAGACAAGCTTTGCAACGTATTAAGATGCTAATTGAAATGATGGGCTCTCAGCTTAGCACTTATGTGCCCAAACTAATGGTTCTTCTCATGCATGCCATTGATAGAGAATCTATGCAAAGTGATGGTCTCTCTGTCTTGCAATTTTTCATTGAACAATTGGCAAACGAATCACCATCTAGCACCCAACATGTAATTTCCCAAGTTTTTGCCGCCCTTATTCCTTTTTTGGAGAGGTGCAAAGATACTTCTTCTGTACATTTGACGAATGTGGTAAAAATCTTGGAAGAACTTGTGTTGAACAACAAAATTATCTTGAAGCAGCATATTCACGAATTTCCTCCGTTACCTAGTATTCCTGCTCTATCAGAGGTCAATAAAGCTATCCAAGAAGCGCGTGGTTCAATGACTCTAAAGGATCAATTACGCCATATTGCTGGTGGTTTGAACCACGAAAACTTGAATGTTAGGTATATGGTAGTCTGTGAATTGAGCAAGTTACTCACTGTGAGAAGCAAGGATATTGCTGCTTTGATCACTGGTGAAGTAGCTGCAGACATGGATGCTTTGAGTTCTTTGATCACATCCTTACTACGAGGATGTGCAGAAGAATCAAGGACTATTGTTGGGCAACGGCTGAAGTTAGTATCTGCTGATTGTCTCGGAGCATTGGGTGCAGTTGATCCTGCCAAAATAAAAGGTTTTTCATCTGAGCGCTTCAAAATTGAATGTTCAGATGATGACCTTATCTTTGAGTTGATTCACAAGCATCTGGCTAGGGCTTTTAGAGCTGCACCCGATACCATTATTCAAGACTCTGCTGCATTGGCAATACAGGAGCTGCTAAAGATTGCAGGATGTGGGGCATCTCTTGATGAGAATGCTGGTATTTCTTTGACACAAATGCTGAAGGATAAGCATACAGGTAATAACCATGGGATGAATGCTAGAGGCCAGAGATTGTGGGACAGGTTCTCCAAATATGTTAAAGAGATCATAGCCCCCTGCTTAACCTCTAGGTTCCAGCTTCCAAATGTGGCTGATTCAACATCAACTGGTCCCATCTACCGACCATCTATGTCATTTAGAAGATGGATTTTTTCATGGATAAGAAAACTGACTGCACATGCGACTGGGTCTCGTGCAAGCATATTTAATGCTTGTCGGGGAATAGTACGCCATGACATGCAAGTAGCAGTTTATCTTCTCCCTCATTTAGTTCTTAATGCTGTCTGTCATGGTTCTGCAGAAGCCCGCCATGGCATAGCTGAGGAAGTATTGTCTGTTCTTGATGCTGCTGCCTCTGATAACAGCAGCACCGCATGTCATGTCATCAGTAATGGGCAAAGTGAAGTTTGCATTCAAGCTGTTTTCACTCTCCTCGATAATCTGGGCCAATGGGTAGATGATGTTGAACAGGAGCTAGCCCTTTCCCAGTCCATTCAATCTTCAGCTTCTAAGAAGCAAGCATCCAGGTCAAAGGATCAAAGTTCAGCTTCTTTGACAGATCAGGAACAACTGCTTGTACAATGCAGACATGTTTCAGAGCTTTTGAATGCAGTTCCAAAGCTAACCCTTGCCAGGGCTTCGTTCAGATGTCAGGCTTATGCAAGATCTTTGATGTACTTTGAGTCTCATGTTCATGGAAAATCAGGCTCATTTAATCCTGCTGCTGAGAGAAGTGGCAGTTTTGAGGATGAAGATGTTACATTTCTCATGGAAATATACAGCTGCCTTGATGAACCTGACGGTCTCTCTGGCTTGGCATCTTTGCGTAAATCATTAAGCCTACAAGACCAGCTCTTAATAAATAAAAAGTCAGGTAACTGGGCTGAGGTTTTGACCTCTTGTGAGCAGGCTTTGCAGATGGAGCCCACTTCTGTCCAGAGACATTCAGATGTCCTTAACTGTTTATTGAATATGTGCCACCTTCAAGCAATGGTCAGTCATGTGGACGGCTTAATTTCTAGGGTTCCTCGATACAAGAAAACATGGTGCATGCATGGTGTGCAGGCAGCTTGGAGGCTTGGCAGGTGGGATTTGATGGATGAATACCTTAGTGGAGCTGATGAAGAAGGTTTACTTTGTAGTGGCTCAGAGAGCAATGCTACCTTTGACATGGATGTTGCAAAGATTCTCAGGGCTATGATGAACAAAGATCATTTCTCAGTTTCTGAGAAAATTGCACTGTCCAAACAAGCACTTATTGCTCCTCTTGCTGCTGCAGGCATGGATTCCTATGTCCGGGCATACCCATTCATTGTGAAACTTCACCTGTTAAGGGAATTGGAGGATTTCCATAATCTTCTTCTTGGTGACTCTTTCTTGGAGAAAATATTTCATTTGGAAGATATTGGATTTACCAAATTGATGGAGAATTGGGAAAATCGGCTCAGATTTACACAACCATCATTATGGGCAAGGGAGCCCCTTTTGGCTTTCCGGAGGTTGGTGTTTAATGCCAGTGGCCTTGGTGCTCAAGTTGGCAACTGCTGGCTTCAATATGCAAAACTTTGTCGCTTGGCTGGTCACTATGAGACTGCTAACCGTGCTATTTTGGAAGCCCAGACTTCTGGCTCACCTAATGTTCACATGGATAAAGCCAAGCTTCTGTGGAGTACAAGGCGAGCGGATGGTGCCATTGCAGAGTTGCAGCAATTTCTCCTACGTATGCCTGAGAAGGTTTTAGGCTCTGCTGCAAGGTCATCAATTACTAGTCTTTCATTAGTGCCGCTGAATCCTCAATCATCACCTTCCAATACTCAAGGTGTGAATGAGAATCAAAATGTGGCAAAGACTCTCCTTTTGTATACCAAATGGATCCATTACACTGGGCAGAAGCAAAAGGAAGATGTCATAAGCCTTTATTCCCGGGTGAGAGAATTACAGCCTAAGTGGGAAAAAGGATTCTTTTATTTGGCTAAGTATTGTGATGAGGTTCTTTTGGATGCCAGGAAGCGTCAGGAAGACAACTCTGAACTAGGACCCAGGGTAGTGCCAGCAGCTTGTTCTCCTGCTTGTTCTTCAAATACTGAGAAGCGTTGGTGGTATTATGTTCCAGATGTGCTGTTATTCTATGCTAAGGGATTGCATAAGGGGCACAAAAATCTCTTTCAGGCTCTTCCAAGATTGCTGACGCTGTGGTTTGAGTTCGGAAGCATTTATCATCAGCGCAGGTCATCATACAATGAAGATTTAAGAAAGGTTCATGAGAAGGTAATGTGTTGTGTTTAAATTTTTATTAATCTGAACTGCATTGTGAACTTCTTGTTTCCTGAAGCAATAAATCTTCCATTATAATATTTTGCCAGGTGATGAGCATAATCAGAGGCTGTTTGAAAGATTTGCCAACATATCAATGGTTAACAGTTCTTCCACAATTGGTTTCTCGAATCTGCCACCAGAATGAAGAGATAGTTAAATTGGTGAAACGCATCATCACCTCTGTTCTTTGGCAATACCCACAACAAGCCTTGTGGATTATGGCAGCTGTTTCAAAATCTGCCGTCCCTTCGAGGCGAGAGGCAGCTGCTGCAATCATACAAGAAGCTAAGAAAGGTTTCAACCAGGGAAATGGTGGAAGCAATTTGTTTGTACAGTTTGCAAACTTAATTGATCATCTTATCAAGTTGTGCTTCCACCCAGGGCAGCCGAAAGCAAGAACAATTAATATCTCAACTGAATTCAGTGCCTTGAAAAGGATGATGCCATTGGAAATTATCATGCCAATTCAACAATCTCTTACTGTTAGTTTGCCAACCTATGAAATCAATCATATTGAGCCACTCACTTTCAATATTTTCTCTGGTTCAGATCTTCCAACAATTTCAGGAATATCTGATGAGGCCGAGATTCTTTCTTCTCTTCAGCGACCTAAGAAAGTATGTTCTTCTGCTGCACATGTTCCAACAAAAAAAGTTTGAGCATGACACTTTTTAATTCTAGCTAAGACATTGCACTAGATTTGCAAATTTTTAGTTCTCACAACATGGTTACAAAATACCATGGAAATATGGTGAGTACGGCCCAGTTGGAAAGTTTTTGACTACATGCACGAATTTTGGCACAAATATATTCTGTTGAATGCAACTTCTGTTTTGAAGTATGAATATGTCAAAAACTGTCTTCGTGGCTTGATTGTTCTCTGTGGTACTATTTTTCTTGGAATTTTTTTGTTTTTTTTACATTTTGCAGATTGTTCTATTGGGTAGTGATGGCATTGAACGCCCATTCCTATGTAAACCCAAGGATGACCTCAGAAAAGATGCTCGTATGATGGAGTTTACTGCCATGATAAATCGTTTGCTATCCAAATATCCTGAAAGCCGTCGAAGGAAACTGTACATTCGCACTTTTGCAGTGATCCCTCTTACAGAAGATTGTGGTATGGTCGAATGGGTACCCCATACTCGTGGACTTCGACATATTCTTCAGGATATATATATAACCTGCGGAAGGTTTGATAGGCAGAAAACAAATCCTCAGATCAAAAGAATTTATGATCAATGCCAAGGCAAAATGCCAGAGGATGAGATGTTGAAAAACAAGATCCTTCCTATGTTCCCTCCAGTTTTTCACAAATGGTTTTTGACCACTTTTTCTGAGCCTGCTGCTTGGTTTAGGGCTCGGGTTGCTTATGCCCACACGACTGCAGTTTGGTCAATGGTTGGACACATTGTGGGTCTAGGAGACCGTCATGGTGAAAATATTCTCTTTGATTCTACTACCGGTGATTGTGTTCATGTTGACTTCAGCTGCCTCTTTGACAAAGGGTTGCAACTGGAGAAGCCTGAGTTGGTACCTTTCAGGTTGACCCAGGTAACAAGAAGTTTCTTTTTGACAGAAGTACGAAAATGCCTTGTAATTGTATTATGGCCATACTAACAGTAACCAGTCCTCCCTGAATAACTTCTTGTAATAACCACATAATGGAACAGAATTCATGGAATCATGGAGTTAAATTTGAGGCTGAAGTATAGAACGTATAAGCATTGAATAGTCAATTTATGATCTGTCATTTCTTATTCTCATGGGCACTATTTGCAGAACATGATAGATGGTTTGGGCATCACTGGATATGAAGGCGTCTTCTTGAGAGTCTGCGAAATTACACTTTCAGTGTTGAGGACACACAGAGAGACTTTGATGAGTGTTCTTGAGACTTTCATCCATGATCCTCTAGTGGAATGGACAAAATCTCATAAATCCAGTGGTGTAGAAGTTCAGAACCCACATGCACAGGTTTCGATCATTGACCTTAGTTTATCTTCTGTCAGAAAATCTCTCAACATTACAAATTGGTTAACTTTTACTTAAAGATTGTTACGATGATCAATGCAGAGAGCCATCAGTAATATTGAGGCAAGATTGCAAGGAGTGGTCGTTGGTGTTGGAGCTGCGCCATCATTGCCTCTTGCAGTCGAAGGTCAGGCTCGTCGCTTGATCACTGAAGCAGTTTCACATAAAAATCTTGGGAAGATGTATATATGGTGGATGCCATGGTTTTAATGGTGAAAGATTGGAGAGTGTATGTAAAAGTTCAAGGCAAAGTAGAAATAGAGGGAAGATCCTGAAGAGTGCTAACTTGCTTGCTAGCATTTACAACTGGATCCCCAGTAAGACCAAGCAGCTCGTGGTCTCTGTACATATGCAATCGGTTGTCTTTTACATCTTCTGCCTTCGAACAAGAAATGTATGATAGTTATTCTGTATATCAATAAAGAATCGATTCGTTCAGTAATCTACCCTGTGCCCATATTAAGTCGACAATTTTCAAGCTTTATGCATTTGACAATACTGTATAAGATTCAACAACTCAAATCTAAATATAAGAAAATTCTGCAGTAACTTATTGCAGCCATTCAATAATAGCTTTCCTTTTAGCAACAAAACAACCACTGTTCTTCCTGTCAATCCTCAGTGGGCTTCTCGTGCGAGTCACAAGTTCTTTAACCATAGATTTGATTGGTGATTCCCCTCTAATGCTGCTATGCTTTCCTGATCCACATACCACTGTGATCTCAGTTGGGAAAACTTGCTTTCCCTCAATAGATCTATTCCTTATCTCCTCCATCCACTGCAACATAACTACATAAGCAGAAGCTAAATGCATTCCATGCAAATCCAGCTTCGCTTCAGAGTTACTCCACTTGATTGCCTCACTCAAAACTGATGATTCAACCAATTCTTTGATCAACAAGGCCTCATCTTCATTTAAAACCTCCATCAAGTCTCGAAACGAAATTGGATAACCATAGTGACTATCTATGCCAGAGACAATTGACATGATTGTAGGACAAGAATTCAATACTGAATTGTAAGTTCTTAAAGAGAAAGAAATGCCAGAAGTCTTCATCTTCTGCAACCAATGAACCATATGAGAGTGTGCATTGTGAGCTCCATAAGAAGAAAGAATCATGTTTGAACAAACCGTGTCAACTTCAAGCCCTTGGCTTTCCATTTGTTGAAGAGTCTTGTGCATATCTTGAAACAATCCTAGTTTTCCATATCCATACAAAACACACCTGAACTCAAACAAGGATGCTTTGAGCCCTTTCCCTCTCATCTCATCAATCAAATCCTTAGCCTCTCTAGGATTCCCCATCTCACACAATCCACTGATCATTGCCTTGTACCCTTGCTTTTTCACATAAAAAGAGTTGGAATCACAAACAAGCTGATTCAAGCGAGAGAATGAATCATCAAAGCCATGAAATGCATTGTGCTTGGAGTGGGACTCAATCAAGTTGCAGTAGAACTGAAGGAGGTCTCTCTCTTTGGACTGTAACTTGGAAATGGATTCAGAAAGAAGAGTTGCAGACTCATTATACCTACCCTGTTTCTCAAGCAGAGCAACAAGTTGTGCCACTAGCTTGGGATTCCAATCAAACCATGGTGCTTCACTAATCTCTGAATAGAGCTGCAAAGAACACACAAATCGACACAAGAACTGGGGTTACTCCATTGAAGTATCCAATATCAAGCTAAAAAGAAAGAGAGAGAAACCCCAGAAAATGGAGACAAATTGCTCATAAAGTGATGCTCTTGGGTAATCTTTAAATGGGCAATCTGAATCCATTTGAAAGTTTCCAACTTTTCTATCTTCCATGAACTTATAAAGCTTCAAACTTAAATCAAGTCTAGAAAGTGTGAGACGTAGAAAGAGAGAGAGGAGAGAGAGCTTACAGGGAAGGCTATGGAGGAGAGGTGAGGGTGTGTAGTATGAGGAGATAGAAGGTGAGAGAGAGCATCAAGAGCCACTGGTTTCGGCGACGATCCGACGAACTTTCTTATCAAGCGGTTCACATTTTCATTGGTAGTGCTTGTGGTAACAGAAGATAAGAACCGCTCGCCTTGTTTGCTTAGTCCAACGCATACACTACAACTCAATCTTTTCCTAAGGAACGGCGGCGGTTGTTGGCGGCGGAAGTAATGGTGAACGTCGCAGTGATGGTGGTGGCTCCGGTTGGTCCATGACACATATATTGTGCATACCACCCTTTCCATGATATGTAAGTGAGTTCTTGAGTAATTGGTAATGATTCTCCTGACTTGTTGGAAGATGATGAGGAGGTTAAAGATCGACACTTTAACTAAGTTTGGAAATTTTGAGGTTTCTAGGCGCGCGTCTGAGTTTGCTACTTTAGGTTCTCACTGTTTCTCTTCAGGTTCAAGACCCAGAAACTCGTTTAGGGACACTAGTTTACTTGCAGAGAACAAGAAGATCTCTCATTTCATACGAATTGGTCAGATTAACGAAGCAAGAGCATTTTTTGACAATATGGGGCGTAGGAACACGGTCTCTTGGAACTCAATCATAAGTGGGTATGTGAAGAGGAGGGAGATGACTAAGGCGAGGAAGCTGTTCGACGAAATGCCTGAGAGAGATGTTGTGTCTTGGAACTTGATGATCTCTGGGTATGTTTCATGTGGAGGGAACAGGTTTATAGAGGAGGGTAGGTGCTTGTTTGAGATGATGCCAAAGAGGGATTGCGTATCTTGGAACACCATGATTAGCGGGTATGCGAAGAATGGGATGATGGATCAGGCATTGATGTTGTTTGATAGAATGCCTCATCGGAATGTTGTATCCTGGAATGCTGTGGTTTCAGGGTTGTTGCAGAATGGCGACGTGATGCGTGCGATTGAGTTCTTTAACCGGATGCCAGAGAGAGATGCAGCTTCTCTGAGTGCACTTGTATCGGGTCTTATTCAGAATGAGGAATTGGATGGAGCTGCAAGAGTTCTGTTGGAGTACAGGAATAAGGATGGGGCAAAAGAGAATCTGGTGCATGCATATAATACTTTGATTGCCGGGTATGGCCAGAAAGGATTGGTTGATGAAGCTCGAAAACTTTTTGATCGAATCCCATTTCGTAATGACGAAAGAGACAAAAACAATGAGAGATTTGAGAGAAATGTGGTGTCTTGGAATACCATGATCATGTGCTATGTAAAGGCTGGAGATATGGTTTCTGCCCAGGAACTCTTTGAACAAATGATCGAGCGAGATACATTTTCATGGAATACTATGATCAGTGGATATGTTCATGTGTTGGATATGGAGGAAGCGTCAAATCTCTTCTCCAAAATGCCCAATCGTGACACCCTTTCGTGGAACTTGATGGTCTCAGGGTATTCACTGACAGGTAATCTGGAGCTTGTTCGTGATTTCTTTGAGAAGATGCCTGAAAAAAGTTTGGTATCATGGAATTCTGTCATAGCTGGGTATGAAAAATACGAAGATTTCAATGGAGCAATAGAGCTCTTTCTTAGGATGCAATCTAAAGGCGAGAAACCCGATCGACACACTTTATCTTCAATTCTCAGTGTATCTACTGGGATTATGGATCTGAACCTGGGTATGCAGATTCATCAGCTGGTCACAAAAACGGTCATTCCCGACACGCCGATAAATAACGCCCTGATTACCATGTACTCAAGATGTGGGGCAATACTCGAGGCAAGAACCATCTTTGAGGAACTGAAACTGAAGAAAGAAGTTATCTCTTGGAATGCAATGATTGGAGGATATGCATCCCATGGTTATGCCTCAGAAGCTCTAGAGCTTTTCAAACTGATGAGACATTTTGAAGTGCAGCCTACTTACATAACTTTCATTTCAGTTCTGCATGCCTGTGCTCATGCAGGGCTGGTTGAAGAGGGTCGAAAGATATTTAAATCAATGCAAAGTGAATACGGTGTCGAGCCAACTGTTGAACATTTTGCCTCCCTTGTCGACATTGTCGGTCGGCACGGACAACTCGAGGAGGCCCTGGATTTGATCAATAGCATGCCTTTTGAGCCAGACAAGGCTGTTTGGGGTGCATTACTGGGTGCTTCAAGGGTGCACAACAATGTAGAGATGGCTAGAGTTGCAGCTGAAGCATTGATGAAACTTGAACCAGAGAGTTCGACTCCTTATGTCTTGCTACACAACATGTATGCTAATATGGGGTGTTGGGATGATGCAGCAGACATTAGAGGGGTGATGGAAAGGAACAATATCCAGAAACAAACAGCACGAAGTTGGATTGATTCTGGCTACTAATGCTTATTTGTGGCACCTGTTAACCTTTCAACTTTGCGAGATTATGGAATGCCAGATAGGATAGAACTCAAACAAAGTTCAATTTATATTTGATGATGATCCACACTTGCAGCGCAAGGGAGAGGAACTACGACCGGGAAGAGATGGCCACTCTTCCAGATTTCCATGCCCAAAAGAGTAAACCGATGTGGGAAATTCGTGAAGAATTGTCTAATTCCTTCCTAGATACATCAGTTTCCAATCTGGTTCAAAGACAAAGGTGTATCCCTAGGACTAATATGTTACCATCAAGGTAAGGGCCTTTGAGAATACGAAGATAATCACAATACATGTCTCGTTCATTATACCAGAGTGTGAGTATAGTTTCCTGCATCAGTCATTCTATAGAGTAGTTGTATCTGTATGATTTTAGAATTCAAAAACTCTGATACACTTAAGTTAGCTTTCTCATAACAGTTTCACCCCTGACCATTTCCAGGTATTTGGTACCTACAGATTAGCTGGAGGTTGAAACATACATCTATGGATTTGTGCCATATTGTGGTGACTATTTTCATCTGCAGAATCAATATCCCGTGTACCGGAAGATTAACCGAATTCGATACAGTTTCCGGGTTTTTTGGCATACTGTTTCTACCTTATCATCTTTCTTAAAAGATTGAGAAAAAGTTGGCCAACTGAGAAAGTCAACTGGTTAGAGTTCTTTCAGAAGTTGTAAACTCAAACTCAATGTTTAATTGTCTCCTAGTTCCTGTACCAAGTTGCTTCAGGACAATTGTCTTGTCGGTTAAACCAAAGTGAACAAACAGATTTCCTTTGTCTGAACTTTAATTTCTCAAAATGTCTCTTACCAACTTAGGAGAGACAGCCTTAGTTTACAGCAATTTTTGTCATTCCATTTACACTCCATGAGTTGCACTTAAAAATTAGGGTGGCAATAGGCTAGTCTAGGTCAGCCCGAGCTCTGGCCCTAAAATAAATTTCAAATTTAAACTTAAATACTTAAGCTCATTTTTTAAATTTGACTCTAACTTAAATTAATTTACTTCGTTGATTCAGGCAGTCAAATTGATTTTTCATAATTTATCATATTTGAAAAAAAGTGTCAAGTTCATCCATTACACTTACGCATGAGTGTAGTGAGGCAACTCGAGCACAAACTCTAGTTCAAAAATAAATTTCAAATCTTAACTCTAGTACTTAAACATGTATTTAAATCTAAGTATGATCAAACTTATTTTATTTTATTGACATTTGAAAAAATGTGTTAAGTTCGGGTCTAAACCCTAGTCCAAACCCTTTTTGAACCGGATTTATATCTAACCTAAAAATCAACCTTAATTATTAAAAAATAAACATCATAATATGTCAAAATCAATCATGTAAATGTTCCCAAAGGAAATTTCCTCTCTTTCCATCTTTGATGATATTAACGTTGACGTTGGATTCATTGGTTTGAAGAAATTTCCTCTGTCCATCTTTGATGATATTAATGTTGATGGTGGATTCATTGGTTTGATCTAAACTTTGTCATTTTATTAGTTTGTTTCCTCTAATTGGAAGCTTTTTCACTACAATGTTCTGAAGTCATGTTCTAAAAGGTTTCATTAGTGTCATTTATCATGAGTTTCCACCTAGCTTCATCCAACAGCTAAAAGAGCATTACCATGGTTATCTACCGTTGTTATGGCGCCACGTTTCATGCTACTAGACATATATGCTCAAGTACTCACAAACAGCAACTATAAAACATAGAACTACGGAGATTATATTGCTCTGAACCACAGCATAGTACGATGGTTATAATACTGTAGAGAGTAGAGAGATCGAGAAGGGAAGTTATCTTATTAAGCATGGGGAATGATCTAGAGTATCGTAGCTGATTCTAGGGAGGGATTAGGATAGATAGAGGGTATCTCCAGTTTCAATCTGTTGTCTTCACTGTTGTTTCTTATTCATTTGTTTTGTCAATCTTTTACTCGCCGATCCTTTTGGATTTAATCAAATTTCTTGATCAAAGTTCTGTCTTTTCTGTTTCTTTTCTCGTTTTGCGATTCTGGGTTTGTCTTCTTTTTTCTTGAAAATGGTAGGAAAGAGGCCGAGAACGAGTTTTGGGAAGGCGGTGGTCGACGTTTGGCACCGAGAGGTCGGCGAGCTCTCGACCCATGACTTCGCTCACCGTCGTCGTGCTTCCAAGGTCTACAAAGAGTCGGTTTTTACTTCCTTCTGCTGTGATTTTTCCCTTTTTTCACCTTTTTTTTTTGATCTTTTGTCTTGAATTGTGAATATCTGGAAGGTTGTGTGTTTGTTATCCGATAATTGATTGAGATGCACTGTGGTTGAATCCTTTGCTTGCTTTTTTTTGGTCCTCCAAGTGAACAATAACTTGCTCCTCAAAATTATGTGTGCAGCCATGGATATTAGGTTTGCAGTTATGTTCCGCATAGTTTTATGCTCAATCACAAGTTATTAGTAGATTGATACTGGTTACTTGAGCTTGTACTTTTATACAAACTTGAATTCTTAGTGTAGAGCTCTTAAGTTTATACGGTAGCAACCGATAGTAAGGGTTTTAGAGTAGTGTGGACATTCGTCCCCCATTCTTCTTGTTATATTGGTGGTTTGTTGTGCACTACAATTGAATGTATTTTTGTGATTATATTTTGAAAGCTCACAAGTATAGCACCGAGGCAACTTTAATACTGTTAATGCGCTTCAAGTGAACCCTTATTCGATTTGCATTAATGCGCTTCAAGTGAACCCTTATTCGATTTGCATTTATTTCAAAACTACTAGATTTGACTGGATTCTAGCTTACTTGAACTTTTATTATTTCATTTTGTAATAAGATCTAAAAGGAGTAGTATGGTGATGTAAAACTATAAGGCTAATTACCATTTAGTTTTCAATGTGAAGCTGAAGAAGAAACCCATGAAACTTTCAGAATGAGGTTAAAAATGTAAACTATCGTTTCTTTTTTAGCCGTTGGCTATTTGTATGAAACAAAAAGTTGAAAGAATTTAGTGATTTCTCAGGGAAATGCTAGCCCAATATTTGAAGATTGCTCGCTATTGCTATGTCAATTTTAAGATATATATTAAAAACCCCCATGAGGATTTATCATAATAGTTAATCAAAAGCTTATACTACAAAGCAACTTGAAGTAATAGATCTTATGTGCATGCTTTCATCTATTAAATTGTTATGTTTTAAGCACTCTTTAACTGATAATATAAGTTCCACCAATATATTGTCATTATTTAGTTTCATTTACTTAGCTTTCAGCTTGCAAAGCACTCGAGTTGATGATGTCTGATGAATGATTAACGTCTTCTCGCTGTATCTCGTTTCACTTTGATATATTGAAGCTCCAATTTGATGATTATTATATGATACAGGACCTTGTGCAACGACTTGAGATCTACAGGAAGCTAGACAAGCATAAAGGTTGCGTAAACACAGTAAGCTTCAATGCAGATGGAGACATCCTGGTTTCTGGTTCTGATGACAGGCAAGTAATACTCTGGGAATGGGAAAGTGGACGTATCAAACTCTCATTCGATTCTGGCCATAGTAATAATGTTTTCCAAGCAAAGATCATGCCAAACACAGATGACTGTAGCATTGTTACTTGTGCAGCAGATGGTCAGGTAATTCCTCCTTTTCGGATGGTGTTCCTGGATGAGAATTAGTTGGTGCCTTAGCCTTCGTACTTTAAAAAAAAAATTTATAAGTCAGAAATGATTGTTTGATGTATTGGTGCCTTAGCCTTCGTACTTTAAAAAAAAAATTTATAAGTCAGAAATGATTGTTTGATGTATATTTTCTGCATTTTGATGAACAAAATTCACTGAAGTGGAGAGAATGATTACTTCACTTGGGTATCTAACCATAATGTGTTGATATTATTTTTGATAATCGTCACTGTTCTAGGTGCTTTGTTGTCTTTTATTTACGTTATCACCACTGTTTGTCAAGAATAGGTCTTGTGTTGTCCTTGTGTTCTTTCAACTTATGGTCCATGGTTCTTTTTAATATTCTGGTTACTGGGATTATTGGTTTCTGCTATCCTCAATATTAGGTTCGACATGCGCAAATATCAGAGCATGGACAAGTGGAGACTACATTGCTTGGGAGGCATCAAAGACGAGCACATAAATTGGCTATCATTCCTGGAAGCTCTACCATATTTTATACTTGTGGTGAGGACGGACTAGTTCAACATGTGAGTTGAGAATATATCAATTATAGTGGCTGTAAATCAAAGATTTTCCCTTTTAGAGTATCTCAACAACTTTAATAGGCTTCTATGATCCAAAGAGCTGCTCATTTATGGAGTCCTTTTACTTATCTTCTTTTGTCTTTCTTGTCCAACTTCATATCTTACCTGCGATGTTAATCTGCTTATTCAACAGTGTTTTGCTATTTTCTTGAATGAGAGTTTCTGTGATCATTCATTTTAAACAATTTATACATGTATATGACTCAGCCAACTTGTGGTGCAGTTTGATATTAGAAGTGGGTCTGCTACAGAGCTTTTCACTTGTCAACCGGTTGAAAGGAGGGGTCATATGTCAGTTTTGAATCTGAATGCAATCACAATTGATCCAAGAAACCCAAATCTGTTTGCAGTTGCAGGATTGGATGAGTATGCTCGGCTTTATGATATCCGCAAGTATAAATGGGATGCATCAACTGATTTTGGTCAACCTACAGATTACTTTTGTCCGCCACATTTGGTCAGAAACGAGGATGTTGGAATAACAGGCTTGTCATTCTCAGATCAAAGCGAGCTTCTGGTTTCTTATAATGATGAGCACATCTATCTCTTCACGAAAGACATGGGATTGGGACCTAATCTAGTTCGGTCCTCCACACTCTCCATGGGCAGTGATACAAGTGATGTGGGATCTGGATCAGAATCTCCTTCAGTCGTGGATGCTGATGGTAAAGCTGTTCCTCAAGTTTATAAAGGGCATACGAACTGTGAGACTGTGAAAGGTGTCAACTTCTTTGGACCAAGATGTGACTATGTGGTGAGTGGGTCTGACTGTGGTCGCATATTTATCTGGAAGAAAAAGGGTGGAGAGCTCATCCGTGTAATGGAAGCTGATAAGCATGTGGTGAACTGTATTGCGTCTCATCCCCATTTGACAGTCCTTGCTAGCAGTGGAATTGAGAGGGACATAAAGATGTGGACTCCAAAGGCGATGGAGAGAGCTACTCTTCCGATAAACATTGAACAGGTATATGCATTATTAAATTAATCTTTTAATGACTTCTAATCCATGTGTTTGAAATGCCAGTAATCATAGTTGACATGGAGGGTTGACTAGAAACCACATTTTCCATATGAAGAGGTTTCCTCAAGATAGTAATATACATGATATTGGAATTTGAAATAAAAACACTTATCTTGTGCAAAAAGAAAATAAAAGCCAAGGAACCTGTAATTGATATGAATGTCTCCTTATCAATGTCAATGGAGAAGAAAACTTAAAAATATGTTGCATGTCTCCTTATCAATGTCAATGGAGAAGAAAACTTAAAAATATGTTGCATAAAGATATGCTAATCCTGATCCTACTAAAACAGTGACTTGAATCAAAACTAATCCTCCTCTAATAAGATATTCTAATTCCTTTCCTAATAAATTTAAATAGCTAACTAAGTAACAAAGCTAGTTTTAATTTCAGATCAGGTATCTTTTCTTTATTTTGCATCCTTTGTTGAACTATCAAACTTCCTTCAAATGATACATAAATGTTGGGTTTTTTTTGGCAGGGGAGCATAGCTAAAGACTTATTTTTTGGCCCTTTTAGTTTTAACAGCCCTCCATGTCTATGTCCAGTTTCTTTCCTAGTTAATCTATATTGGACATTTCTGTCATAGCTGTTCACTCATTTTGGTATAGTGAAGTAGCATGTAGTTTGGAGAGTCGATTTATGTAGGCTTTAGTTTGACTATCTTGGGTGTGGTCAGTTGTTCCCATCCATCTGCAGAAGGCTGGGGATAAGTGAATTTTTTACAACTCATGATGGTAATTGCTCGGGAGTTTGGGCACAAATGTTGATTCTACAAACTATATAGTAGGTGGGGACTAATTTCTCTGATGTTACTTCTTTGGAAAAAGGTTCTGACGCCTTGTTGCATTTCTTCTAATGAAGAGGATGATGACGATGATTACTTCTATGAATATCAGGGTTCTGATGGGGGCGATGAGGATAAGGATTGGGATGAGGATGAGGATGAGGATGAGGGTGAGGATGAGAGTGAAGACTATCATGACTTGGAGAATGAAGATGATCATCTTAACGATTATGATTATGACGTTATTTTACTTGACAGTAGTGATGATGATGATGGTGATGATGATGATGATGCAAGTGAAAGATCTAATATAAACTTTCTGTTTTAAACAGAAACCGAAGCCTAGAGGATGGATGTATCGTGTTGCTTCAGCACAAGAGCTGATGCTGGAATTATTTTCACTGCAAAGGAGGAGGATGAGCCCAGAGCGTGGTGAGGACAGCTCAGCTACAGGTAGGGAGCTTTTAGAGCTTATATTCTCATTCAATGCAAATAGTGATGTTTCTTCAGATGATGGAGGAGATGCTCAGAGTCATGAAGACTTATTTGATTAGACGTTTCGGATTCGATCTTTCCGAAATGATTGTAAACTGTAAATAACATAGAGATATGACTAGTATTTTTTTGAGAAGCACTCCAAATTTGCTTTGTCTTAATTGTCTATACAAGTTCTTTCCTATATATTGGTTATTACAGCTTCCTGCTTTTCTTCAGTTCTGTTTCTTATCTTTAATACACAAAAGTACAAGCCTGATAAGTGAACTGATTTCCTCAACTTTGTGGACTCCCTGATGGATCAATAGTCAATGTGAACATTTAGAGCTCCTCTCTCTTCTGCTGATGGCTTTTGGTCGAATGCTTTCTGTTGTTGCATGTTGAATGGAAAATGTTGGGATTGGAATGTTTTGCCTCAAATGCTAATAAGGTATGACTGTAGAACTATATCAGTTTTGCCTGCAGAATGAGAAAATAAGAGGTGGCAGAAGTGATGCCAAACAAAAGTGATTGTAATTAACTATTCCGAAGGATTGACAATGAGTTGGATCGAGTTTGGAACTCTTAATGCCGATGCTAAAATTAGTTTACAGATTGTTTTTGAGAGATGAGATATCATAAATGCATAACTTGTTTACTTTTTAAGAGAATTTCTCTCATATTTATATAAGGTGAGTGATTACTTACATATGTCTAGGTCTCAATGACTCTCTCTTCTTTTTGATATGAGCTTTAATACCTACTTACTCTCTGAAAAAAGCTCGAGCTCGGTTCAAAATTTTTTGGAACTTAGGTAACGTGATATCGTTTTAACTAAACAAAACAATATTATATTGTTAATGATCGGTAAGAAGAAGTGAGAAATACATATACAGCAAAATGACAGGTTCCCAGTTTTTAGTTCCCTGATTTGGGTTCCAAATGTTTGATTATACCACAAACTATTAAAGATTCATAAGGATCTTAAGCAGGTACAAAAGCTGTCTTCTTTAGAAAGAAAATTACATCTTCAGGAATCAATGAAGAGTACTCACTTCTGCTCCTCATCTTTATGACTTGAAGGACTGGTTCTTATGAAAAGACTTTGAATGAATGAAATCATCTGCAAGAGTTTGGTTAATCAGAAAGTTAGAAACCATAGTTCAGAGGTTTCTTTTTCAAATTTTAACCAGAGAAAAAGAAGCTCATTACCATTGCAAGTCCAACACACAAGATACTGAAACCTGGGAAATTGAAAGGTGCTTCTTCAGAGAGGAACAAAGCTGCATTGATAGAGGAAAAAGAAGAGATCAGAGACCTTTAGTAGTTGTGTATAGTTTTAATTCTCAGATTCACACACCTGTGAGAGGAGTGAAAATAAGTGGAGAAATAATGGTGCCCAACGAACTTATGCCTTGGATGCATCCTTGAGCCTTCCCCTGAATTAATGTGTCAGAAAGAGACATGTATAAGCAAGTAGGGATGGCAATACGTCGGGTCGAGCTGAGTTGAATCTCGGTTAAAGTCGAGCTATGGTAAAACGATATTGTTTTGGTTTAATTAACCAAAAATGATGTCTCTTTGGAGTGAGAGTTTAGCTGGTCCAAGGTTTAAATGTCAATCCTATAATCAAGCGAAAGAAGAAGGTGATAGTGAGTTAGAACGTTGCAAATTTTTTATATATATATTTTCAAATTCGAGTCTGGTTTGATTGAAGCACCTCAACGTGAATTCAGTCAAATTAAACTAAATGATTTCAGATCGGATTCAAACTAATTTGTCATCTCCAGTTTTCATTAGATTATGAATCAGAGGCTATCAAACAATGAATTTAATATCTTTTAGGGATCGTACCTGCTCTTCTGGTCCAATTTGTTTCGATGCAATGCTTCGTAACTGCATAAGTTGTATGTTTCAGAAATGGATTCGATCACTCCACAAAGTAAATGAGATTTCAAGCACAAGAAAAAGCTTGAATTACTCACAAATGGAGGCACAACGACTAACAGAGCAGCAAGCAAAGCATTTGCATAAGGAACCTGCCCACAAACAAAACATCTGTTATCAGAAGGAGAAACAAAAACATGTTTCGATTAAGTATCCAAACTTTTAAAAATCCGACAATTCAGTTCAAAAGATTGTTTCGGTTACTATTTTACTGATGATGTTGACGGAGTAACGTAAAGAGTGACATTTGAAGAGGTTACGTGACAATCTTTTTTCTCATGTGGTTTTTGAGCATAAAACAGTTTTTTTGTTTCAGAACGAAAAAATTCGTAATTGTTATCTTTTGAATGCATATTAGGCAAATCTCTAGATTGACACAATAACCTCTAAATTATGCAGACCAGGTACTCCGTACTAGGTAAGTCTTATACGATAAACTCGATCGACAGAGTATAAATAGGGGATTCAAATATAGGATTTTTTGACTACATACTTTCCCCACTCCACTAACTCGACCACCCCTTAGGGGTTTAAAACAAGTTAATGCATTCCAAATACATAATCACAAAAAATCAATATTTTAAAATTTGAATCGAAAGTTAAACCGATAATGTAAAAAGTTTAAGGTTTAAAATATTTAATCGGCATTAGACTGTCATAATGTCCGATTAAATATTGAATAAAATTAAAATTTTTGAAAAATAATCGAAAAAGACTATTTACCTATAAAAAGATTTAAGGTTTAACTAAAAAGAAACTATTAAATGAAGATTAATAAATTTGTTTTGGTTTATAAAAACTGATTAATTTACAGAAACTAAATGATTAGTTGATAAAATTATCTGTTTTTAACAAAGATTATTAAACTAAATCAAACTAAAAAGTAAAAAATTAAATCGAAAAATTGACTAATTTAAGAGTTTCACTGTTAAACCAGTTGAACTGATTTGATTTCTAAAACATTGCATGAGATGATACTAACAAGGATACAGAGTTACATAAGCTTAAGAATGGCAATGAGACGGTCTGGCTTAACCCTTACCAGCTAGGGCTTAAGATAAGGGCCCCTAATCCAAGCCCTATAAGGCCAAAAGCGGGTTGAGCCTAAGCTTGACTCCACTTAGCCCACCCTTTTTTTAAAATTAAAAATGTAAAATGACTTCGTATTACTTAAAAGTTGATTGGAAAGCCTTACCCATCTTGACCAAGCTATACTGTACACCAAAAACTGCAAAAAAGACATAATAAATCAGGAATTTGGTTTAAACTTTATTATTTTTTGTTCACAGATTGTGAAAAAAAAGGACATTAAGATCAAGATTCCTACATAAGTGACGCCTCCAAACAGCCCTATTGAAAGTAATCTTTCTTCCGCTACAAATGGTACCATCAGAGGCACAAAAAGTAGCTGCAGATTCAGGAGTAAGTATCAGGATTCAGGAACTGGAAAAAAACAAAGTTCTTATATTTTACCGGCTTGGTCCTTTGGTCCAAGCTTCTCGCTCATCAAAACGACGTCGCTTTGTTCTCGAGTTTCTTAAATTTACAGATCAAAAGACATCGTTTTGGGGGGAGGGATTCGGATCATCAAGCCTTTTAGACCAGGATTTGTACAATGCTCAGGGTCGAACTTAGCCTGAAGCTTGGTCAACTTAGATCTAACCCGTTGACTTGAGTCGGGTCAAGTTATTTATGTCAATGGAAAAAATTTTGACAGACATACCTGCATTACCATTGCTGCAACACCACCAATTAGCATCAGATCAGCATACTGGTTTTTACTGAAGTTGAAACGAGCCTTCAGGAAGTACTGAAATTGTACAAGAAGTTCTAGTTGATAAACAAAGCTCAACAAAGAATTTTGGTTAGGATATAATTACGGAATTATAAATTGTAAAGTGTCGAATCTTTTTAGTATTCGATCTTTAAAAATTTTAAATTAAGTGTTCAAACTTTTTAAAATCGGAAACTATGTTGACGAAAACGAAGAGGTACGTAACCGAATCGGTAAAATATGATCGAATACAAAGTTTTGAACTGAATTGTCCAATTTTTAAAAAATTTGAAGATAAGGAAGGGAATGTACCATTAGTGAAACTTCTACTCCACCTTCTGCGAGACCGTTGAAGAATGATATGACTGCTGCCTGTGAAAATGTTGAGCTGCAACACTAGTTGTTTTTACAAGATTGCTCATCTTTAAAACTACTCCAATGTAGTACGAAAGTTCCATTACTCATACCTGATCTTCAGCAAGCAAATGAGATCTCTAAGAGACGGAATTGTCTTGAACTTGTGATCTTTTCCAAGTAAATTGCTACAATCTTCAATGTCATCTCCTGCTTCCTTCAGAACAGGACGAGTCAAGTTTTCGCCATTGTTGACACTTTCCTCCAAGAAAACTCTCATGTACACAGTAGCAGCAACCGAAACAAGCGCAGCAATCTGCAGAAAAATGTAGACCAGGATTTTCACAGGTTGATGTTCTGAAGCTTGAATTGTGAAAGAAACTGAAAAAGAAGAAGATGATCACCATAAATGGATCAAGAACAACCTGAAACGTTAAAGCGGTGGTGAGGCATCGAGTGGCCAACGTTGCAAAAACATAAGCTGCAGATAATACACCAGAAATAACTCCAAAACCGGAAGCTCTTAGTCTCTCTGGAACAGTATCTGCCTGTGATGTGTAAGAAATGAAAAGATCAAATGAGTTCCCATATGTTGGCACCTAGGACTTGGGAAGAAAAATTTAAGGGGAAAAAAAAAGTGACCCAGTTGAGAGAATTACCACGTAAGCTAGAGCAAGACAGTTAATGCTGCCATTGGAGATCATAGCAGTAACAGTCCTGAGCGCAAAGTAGGCGTAGAAGAAGTTGGCTGTCCTGCTATATGCCAATATAACTGTAAAGAAACAATGTTTTCTAATTAGTACATACTGGCCCTCAACCTGAAAGACTAGTCTAATAGGTGAGGATTATCCATCCACTTATAAATCCAAGACTTCCCTAATACACATCCGATGTGAGACAATATACACTAACGAGACCGTGACAGACTCCACCAGCTCAATCCCTGACATCCTCGTCAGGGGTCACGATGGGCGACCGATGTATCCCTGTTTCACATGATAATACTCCCAGGATAGCTCTCATATCACTTGTCATAGACTGGGCGCTCAGCTCAAAAGACTAGTCTAATAAGTGAGGATTATCTATCCACTTATAAACCCAAGACTTCCCTAGTACACAGACAACGCACGCCAACGAGACTACGACAATACGTAAGGGAAATAGGAGGCATTCATTCAAAGATGACAATTTTTGTCCCGCTTGTCTTTGATGAGGTTTTAAACAATTCAAATACGACTGGATTTGGACTTGAGCTTGATCCATAAGTGTTGGGCCTAATCTAATTTTAGCCTGAACTCAGGCTTGAACATAAATTTGAGCCCCGACTCAATGTCAAGCCTACTTTTACTAGCAAAGGCTTGTTCCTTCTCTAAATTCTCTATTTAGGTCGGACCAATCAAGTTTCGATATCGATAAAAAATTTCAAGTGAACTTAGAGAGAAATTAGTCTATACAACTAGGAACATTATATTTTACTCCAAAATTTTAAAACAAACAAATTATGAACTCCATCTTTATATATAACTCGTTTTATCTTTATATCTTTTTCCGAAGCGGGACAATTCCATTTTTCTGCTAACACATACCAAGAGGAATAATCGAGATGGTAATTGGAACTGTGAGCAAAGCTTTCCTTCCATACTTATCAGATAAGTTCCCTATAAGTGGCATCATCACCACACTCCCAAGTCCAATGATCTGCAAATTCAAAACCCACAAATCTTTGTTACTCTTTTTTTCTTTATCCTTTCCCATCTTGAAATATAAATCCATCGAACCAGAGTTTAGAAATGTCATGTTTCGTGATTTTTCTTGAAGTATAGAAGAACCATTGATGAAAAGATAGCGATTTTGGAGATAGATATGGAGATTTTCGTGGCTTAGAGCAGTTTGTATGGTAGGTCTGATTTGCAGATAGGAGATGAAGACAAACATTCTTAATGTTAGAAAGCGACATAGTGATAACATGAACCACTCTCATCTTCGGTTTAGGATAAAAGATATGAATTTTTTTATGTTTTAACTAAATTATTTAAAAAATATTTTAAAAATTATGAATAATTTTCAATTTTTTAAAAATTAATTTTATTAAAAAACTCAACTAATCCAACTAGTGCAACCGAAAAAATTTTGAGCCGTTCATCTTCTCGGTTTGGTTTAATTTACTTTAATAAATCTTGTTGTTAAAAACTGATCAGTTTATTAATTAATCAGTCAATTTTTGTAAATTAATAAATTCTTATAAATTAAAATAAACCAACTAGTTTTCATTTAACACTCTTTTTTTAATTATACTTCAAATTTTTAATCATATTTTAAATTCTTAATTTTATTCAATCTTTAATTAGTTTTATGACAGTTTAATATTGGTTAAACCTTAAACGTCTTGTCTTACAGGTTTAACTTCCGGTTTGGTTTTAAAACACCGATGAATATAAACTAATTAATCGTGTTGACATGATATTAAATTAGAATTATCAAATTTAATTACGAAACTAATACTTAAGCATATATTTTTAAATTGTTTAAGTTCAATATATTTTTTTGCAAATTAAAAAATCTTAAAAATTAAAAATTATTTTTAAAAAATTCAATAATTAGGTTAAAGAATTATCCTAAGATTTACTTTCACTGGGAGGATTCTGTGATTGAATTTAGAGAAAAGAAGAAGAACAAGTTGATCAAATGACATAGAAATCGAAGAGAGTGTGAAGAAAGAAAGAAACTTACGGCTTGTTGGGATCCAGAAAGATAGATGGCAAGAGAGCATTCAGTTTCACCAGGGCAAAGGGCTGACATGGTGACGTCGGTTATCGCCGGAACCACCATGAAAGTAGCAAAGTACGATAAGAACACCGTCACGAACAGGTGGTTCAGGCCACCCAAACCCATCTCCATTTTTTTCTCACACCAAAGAACACCAACACTCTCTCTCTCTCTCTCTCTCTCTGTGTATGTATATTTCTGTGGCTTCCTGAGAAATCAAAAGGGTCACTCTAAATCATGAATATATACCCAACAAAGAGACTAAACATCTGAAAACAACACTTGCAGTGTGTACACGTAGAGGAAGAAGAAGATACACACACACACATATATATGGCGATATAATTATAGTTATATCCCTGGACTATAGGAAGAGAAAGAAAGAGAGCGTGCGAGTGACGAGTCTCTCTATAGTTTTCACTCATGAAAAGGACTTGAGCGGAAATACTTTTAGAGGATTACGTTAGCTAAGATCATGTAAACAATGTGTTCTAAATTTTGTATAAAGTAGTTCCTATCAATGGGGTGTTGTAAGATTTGTCTACATATTATGTGTATCTTGGAGATGTAAAGCTTGTATACATATGCATGATAATGGACCGGATTTGGATTTAATAATTATCAATAATTAAAAAAATCAATTCATTCTATGAGTTTGATCGTAAAAAATTTAAAATTTTTTACTTTCAGTTCTATTTATTTTAATAATTCTTATTTTTAAAAATTGATCAATTTATTAATTAATCAGTTAATTTTTGTAAATTATTACGTTCTCATAAACTAAAATAAATCAATTAATTTTTATTTAACAATATTTTAAATTCTTCGATAAATAAAGGCAATCTCTTTCAATCATATTTTAAATTTTTTAATTTTATTCAATCTTTGACCAACTTTAAAGTTCGGTTTTTAAAACATTAATAATTAATTTTTAAAAGAATATACTTGAATTATAATCGCGCTTTTGAGGTTAGCTGGATTAAAAGAAATCCAAATTCGATTTAGCTTGGAACTATTTTCAAACTTTTGTCAAATTTTCAGACTTCTAACTGGTGAATTTTAGGTTTTCTCAAATTTTAAGATTTTTTTTAAATTTTGAGTTCCAATTAAAATACCAATCATACATGTATATATATATAAACATTCATGAAATTTTTATAATTTACTAACATTTTTTCCAAATTTTTAGGTTTTTGGTCATGGATTTAGATTTTTTCAAATTTCAAATTTTTTCAAACTCTTAGACCTTTTTTAGCTCTATTAGTATATAGGTTAGAAACTTTTGATACAGCTCCCATAAAGTTTATCAAATTTCACGAGCTTAGGAGTCACAACGAGAATTTGTTTTCTTCATTCACATGTATGTTTAATGTCATGTACTATAGTGCTTAATTAGACCTTTTCAAGTTTCGAATTCGAACCAAAATATCTATTCTAAATTTTTTTTTTCTCATAATTCATCAGCAAAACTTTCTCAAATTTTGTTATATTTTACTAACAAAAAGTGTTTTGCACAATGTGTAGTATTGAATTAACAAATGTGGAATACATTTAACTTTGGAGTTGATCATTCCTATCTTTCTTAAGATCAGTTATAGTCTCACTAGCTAGGCTTCTGTTTGATTATTATATTTTTGAAGAATCACAAGCTACTGTATAGAATCACATGTTTGAAAATAATTAATTAGAGTTAATTATATGAAATATTCACAATTAAATAACTATATATATAGCTTATTTATTTATTTATTTGTGTCACTTTACCTTTTCACAGAAAATAACTAAAATTTAATAAATAGTTTAACATTTCCTTTAATTAAAATAAATAAAAAAGATTAATGGTATCTAATTAATTAGCCAATTGAGTTCTACCTTCATGCTTCAAACAAATTTTTTTAATTACTCAATCGGTTCGGTCAGTTCAACCATAAAAACTTTGAAATGTCCAACTTTTCGGATAGGTTTTTAACTTACCAGTTCAATTTATTTTAACAATTCTTCTTATTAAAAACCGATCAGTTTATTAATTAGTCGATAATTTTTTATAAATTAATAATTTTTTATAAACTAAAATAAATTAATTAAAATATTTTTTATTAAACTTTATATTCTCTAATGGATAATGACAATTTCTTTCAATCATATTTTCAATTCTTTAATTTTATTCAATCTTTAGTCGATTTTATAACTGTCTAATATGATTGAACCTTTCAAGCCGTAAATCTCTTGTCTGATTTACGAATCTTGTAAAAGTTTTAAATATATATATACAATCAGTACTCGATAGATTTCGGTGATCATCGATATTATAAAAATATAATTTTTTAAATAAAACTTTTTTAATTTATCAATAATAAGTATATATTAAAATCTACTAGTTCTAACTTTTATCACAACCTTCATGCAATAGTTGATCAGTTTCATGATTCGATTTTGTTAGTTGAACCCTTTGATTTACTATTGGAATATGTGACCAATTAATTGTGAAACACATGTATCTACTCACCCATATACAACTTTTCTTTGGTACGTACGTTTTTTTTAATTATTCTATTTCAAAACTAACAAACTATATATTATAATTAAATAAATCCCATGTGTTGTTAAAAAGTTGTTTTGTCCGATGTTCTTTGTCTAAGTCGGACAAATAATAGGACTGTAGTCTCTCGAGGTTCAGTGTGCAGTCCGATGTTAAGATATGTTTACCTTAACTATTACATCCTCTTCTTGAAGATCCGATGTTAAGATAAGATATGTTTACCTTAACTTATTAGTCATGAAATATACTTTGCACTTAATAAAGGTGGAATCGCCCATCTCAGGCGCTCCTATATCTTGGCCCGATAAAATAGTGGAGGGGTAAATCACTGTTTAATCTCACTCAGTTCTTCAGAAAGAGAGTCCCGTATTCGGTGTACACAAAGAGCCACCATATTGGATGAAACTCTCACACTGCCACTGCTGAGACTCGAAACTAAGACTTTTCACTCAATAACTACCCTAAAGACTAGTTGAGCTACCCGTGCGAGCTTCGTGATGAAATATACTTACAGGTTTTAACACCATGTTTCAACTTAAAATTTTAAGACGTTAAGTTTATGGGTCCTTTCGACTTATATGTCATTCACTAACTTCGTCTTTTTTCAATGTGTGATTCTTACTTACACTTGACATCTCACCAACCTCTCCCTTAAGTGTTAATTTTCACATTGAGCTTAGATTTTTCCTTGACCGAAAGCCTTTTTGTTTAACAATTTGAGTATATGGCGTTACCAAGAGCTCAATTACTCTACTGGTCTAAGTCCACTAAGAGTCTCCTTGCTCTTCTTTGTGAGAAAGCAACCACGGGATCCTGACTACCATCTCCATACTCGTCCCTTATCAAATTATCGACTCTGATATCACTTGTTCGATTTGGAGAGCCCATTTTCACGAGAGATCTATATCATAGGTCTAGTGATGAAATATACTCGTAGACTTTGACACCACACTTTAACATGAAACCTTAAGATATTAAATTTATGGGTCCTTCCTACTAATGTGTCTTTCACTAACTTTATCTCTTTTCAATGTAAGATTCCTAATCATACTTTACATCTCAACATTGATTAAACAGATCGATCTTTACACTTCCTTAACGGTGGATCTCATGATTGAAACCATCTTTACACTTCTTTAACGGTGGATCTCATGATTGAAACCTTTCTTCTTCTTTTTTATTAAATTTCCAAGTGTTTGTGTAATAAGATAACCAAGTTAAAGGATGTTATAGACATCGTGTATGGAGATGAATTATGGAAACTTTGTCCTGTTTATATCATAATGGTTGTTTATATCATAATGGTTCCAATAATTGGAGATGAGTTATGGAAACTTTGTCCTCTTTATATTGTAATGGTTCCAATAATTCTCTTACTATAACATTATTACAAGGTACATATCCACTAGAGTTGGCAACCAGAGCCTTTTTGTCCAGTTCAATTAGACCCAAAGGCGACAAATTAAACTTAGGCGATGTTTGTTTTTATTTTTATTTTTAATTTTTGATTTTTATTTTCAAATTCAGTAAAAAATCTTGTTTGTCTAATTTTTTAGTTTCTATTTTTAATTTTGATTTCTTCTAATTTTTAAAAATTATGAAAACCATAAAAAAATAGTTTTTATTTTCTGTTTTATTTTTTTCATAATCTAATTTACTATCATTTAAATATATATTTTTTATTTTTTAATTTTTAATAAAATTATGAATGATTTAATTCAACATTATATTTATATATTTATTAAATTAAAATTAATTATCAATAAAATTATGAATAATTTATTTTTATTTAATTTTATAATTAAATTATAATACTTATTAGTAAATATAATTAAATTTAAAATATATAAATATTCAAATAAAATTTGATTTAATAATTAAAATATATTTCAAATTAAT
>JANZXP010000195.1:40236726-40252331 GCA_027576715.1 Erythroxylum flavicans | reverse complement strand
GCCCTGTTCTGGTTCAGGTTTACCTAACAAGAGACAAAAACTCTACTTCTATTCACTTGTCATGGTTTTACTTTTTACTCAAGATTGACATTTCAGCCAAATCAATCAGTTCCCTGTTGATTTATTTAGGTGTTTGTTTCTATTATTTGTTTGAATTTCTTTGTATTTTCAAAAATTATAAAAACTATAAAAAGTGATTTTTGTCTACTGTTTTTATTTTTTCATAATTTAATTTAATATCATTTAAATATATATTATTTAATTATTTAATTATTAATACAAATTATGAATAATTTAATTCAAGATTATATATTTAATAAATTAAATTAATTATCAATAAAAATTATGAATAATTTAATTTTATAATTAAATTATATGTAATTAAATTTTAATAATTATTAATAAATATAATTAAAATTTGAAATATATAAATATTAAAATAAAATTTGATTCAATAATTAAAATATATTTCAAATAAATTTTAATTTTTAAATAAAATTTTAATTTTTAAATTATTTATTTTATTCAAATAACATAATTTTATTAATAATTTGTTAATAAATATTATATAAGAAATTAAATAAATTTATTTAATTAAAATAATTTATCTTTAAATTTTATCTAAAATATAATTATTATCAATGATAAAAATATAATTATATTAATATTAATAACAAAACAAGTTTTTATTTTTATTTCAAAGGAAAATAAAAAACTGAAAATAAAAACTAAAAATTACAACGGAAACAGAAATTTGGAAACATTTGGGTTGGGCTCAAACTGCCTTGTGAAAGGATGGGCCGGGCTTTGCAAGACCCAAATATTTCCAACAATTCTCTTAGCCACCGTAGGTGCGTACCCAATAGAGTTGGTAATCTAAGGTTCTAGTCGAATTCAAGCCGACGTGTGAAAGGATTAACTCAAGTCGGCGCGTCGGATCAAGTAACGATCTGGCTCAACCGTTGCCATGCTTACTACCTAACTCCTGCGGGATTATAGGATTTGCATGTGAGCCTGCCCTAACATGCAGGTAATTTGACAGATAACCAACAAAGTCAAAGTTCTGGAATTGGTACAGCTCTTCTTCTTGCATTCTACTGCAGAAACATGTGATCGGTATAAGATTATCAAAGTCAAAAACCAACTCTTTAGACTTAATCTGATATCACATTTTTTAATAACCGACCTTATAATTTCGTACTTCCAAGTTCATTTCAAGTTCTATATGTAAAGATTCAGGTTCAGAGAGCTACAAGAAACTTGCACGATTCAAACCAAGAGTTTAGCAGTAAGAGGATATGGATTTGAGAGTTGAAACAGAAGGAAAAGGGTTTTCCAGGAGGGATTTTCGATCATCAAGAAGCAGGAGTTTGAAGAACAATCTGTTGGAGAAAACCTTCGGGCACGTTAATAGCGGAACTATGGTTTCGCAAGCTAGTGAAGATGGGGTCGTGAGGATAAAGCTGGTCGTGAGAAAACAAGACCTGAAGCAAATGATGGAGATGGTGGAAGAGCGTTTGAATCTTCTAAGAAGAAAGCATCTTTTGAGAGTCACGAAGGAAAGCAAGCAACGTTCATGGATTCCTGTACTTGAGTGCATACCTGAGGAGCCGTGAAGTAGCTAGGGATGACATTGGGAAGCCTAAGCTTAGCCTGACCTTTTTTCTCGAGCTAAGTCCATCCCAGTTAGATCCAAAATGATGTTATTTTATCTTATCAAAGGATCATAATAATTATACATAGAGTTTCAAGTTGAATAAGATTGAATTCTAACTTGAAGTCTATCGAATTTTAAACTTTTTTCATATTCTCAAACTTTTGAAGTTTTCGGGCTAAATTTGTACCTGAGCTCCGGCCTGTTGTGATCGGTTTAATTCAACATGAATTGATCAAAATTTAGGTCTAATTTAAGCTTTTTTTTCAATTTTTTGAGCTTTAATTCGAGCTAGGTCTCAAATTGTCTAAATAAGCCCAGCTTGAAGCTTTAAAGTTATAAGTAAAGTGACGTTGTTTTGAATAAAATGAAATCATTTTTGTTTTTAATTTTAAAAATAAAAAAATTCAAGTTAAGTCGGGCTTCAAACTGTTTAGGTCTATTGGGCTTCGGGCTGACCCGACCCAACTATCAACTATAGGGCATGAGCATGGGCTTTCAAGCTGATATAGTGCCTAACAGATCCAACCGGACCTAGCCATCAACTCTATATAAAACTTTAGATCATGAACAAGAAAACATCATGGCCTTGATTTGTTGGCCAAAAAGTAAAGTGAATTTAGAATATGACTCTTCGGAAAATAAATCTATGGAAAGTAAAGATATTCACATGTTTAGACACTTATAAGAAATTTAATAGAAAAGTTGGGTGGATTCTTATTGTAGTGTTTGGTATGCAACAATATTTCATGAAATGTAATTTAATTTTAACTTGTGTTTTCAATTATATCCCTACAAACTAAATAAAAATTGAAATCATTAAATAATGTTAATTTGTAATACAAGTTGTATTATTAAATGTTAATTTTTTTCATTTATGATATTCTAATCATATAATACTGTTATATTATAAATATAGTATTGAAAAATACTAAAAAAAACCTCAACTTAGTACAAAATAAATCTTAAATTTTAAATCAAATATCAAAATTTTTCTAACATTAAAAAAAATCCAAAATCCTGCTAACGAGAGAACAATAAAAATAGTTGAAGAGGAGGTAGAGTTTTATAAAAGAATTGTCGTAAAGTCGAGAGAGAAGGAACGATTGAATTGGCCAGCGTATTTTTAGATTAAATTTCTGAGGAAAGTAATTTAAATACCAAAGGGGATGATGAGATTTAAAATCTAAGTAAAGTGTTAATATTTTTTCTATATTAGGAACGTTTTTACTTTTCTAACTACTCAAAAAAATAAACCAAATGTGATAATATAAATTTTAAGAAAAAAATTACTTTCTCAAGTAAGAATCAATGCCGACCAAAGAAGGTCTATAATCATACACAATGCATAGTTTAATTGGAATAAATACATATAAGAGAAGAATAATGACAATCATGCAATCATGGATAGAATTTAATCGGACTTCTTCTACGGTTATGATCAGATAAGGGCCACAGCCTCCATCACGCTTCATGCCATCTACACCACGTGATTACGCCTTACTCTCACGTGCCAGCACAAATTTAAACACGTTGACCGTTGATTATTACAGTTACATCTACAGCAACTGAATTAACGGTCACTCCTCTTCCCCGCCCAAACATAAAGCTACAAGCAAGCGACTCATGAGTATCTGAAGCCACCGTCTTCTCAACCTTGAATACGCCGAGAAAAATGGCAGCTCCGCTTGTTTGGAGATGCATTTACGGTTCGTACGCACCGGAGAACCTGTCCCGAAAGCGAATGGAAGCTCGGAATGCAGCTCAAGCGGTGGAAGTTTCTTCAAAGTTGAGAAAAAAAAGGTCCGGTAAAGTAATACAAACACATGAAAGGACTTGTTTAGTTCGTGGGGTCAAACTCAATAGTCTCACTCTCTTAAGGGCTCTTAAAGCTTTTGCGGATAGAGGGTCGATGGACGACGCGCTCTATTTGTTTGAGAAAATGAATCGCTCGGAGACTTACATATGGAATGTTGTTATTAGAGGTTTCTTTAACTCTGGGTTGTTCCAAGAAGCGATTGAGTTTTATTATAAGATGGAAAATGAGGGGGTCAGAAGTGATAATTTTACTTTCCCTTTTGTGATTAAAGCGTGCAGTGAGTTGTTGAGTTTAGTTGAGGGTCAAAAGATTCACGCAAAGTTGATTAAGAAAGGGTTGGATTTGGATGTTTATATTTGTAATTTTCTTATCGAATTTTATGCAGAACTTGGATTGATTGAGCTTGCGGAGAAAGTTTTTAAAGGGATGGCTGTCAAGGACTTGGTTTCTTGGAACTCTATGGTCAGTGGGTATCAAGCTGTTGGGGATGGGTTGAGCTCATTGATATGTTTTAGAGAAATGTTGGATATGAGAAAGAAACCTGACAAATTTAGCATGATTAGTTCTCTTGGTGCTTGTTCGACGGAGGATTTTCTTCGTAGCGGAAAAGAAATACATTGCCAAGCTATTAGAAGTGGGCTTGAATTGGAGATCATGGTACAGACATCACTTGTTGATATGTATGGCAAGTGCGGTGAAGTCAATTATGCAGACAGGGTGTTCAACAGGATCTTCTCTAGAAACATTGTGGCTTGGAATGCCATGATTGGTGCTTATAGTCTAAATGCTCATCATTTGGAGTCATTGTCTTGCTTGAAAAGGATGCAGGAGGAGGATAACTTGATTCCAGACAATGTTACGATGATTAATTTACTTCCTTCTTGTTCACAATTGGAAGCATTATTGATAGGTAAATCTATCCATGGGTACACCATTAGGAGAAACCATGTCCCCCATATAGTCTTGGAAACTGCTCTAGTTGACTTGTATGGAAAATGTGGAGTGCTGAAATTGGCAGAATGTGTATTTGGTCAAATGCATGAAAAGAATTTGGTTTCGTGGAATGCTATGATTTCTGCTTATGTACAGAATGAACGGAATGGAGAAGCTCTGGATTTGTTTCAAGACCTCTGGCATGTGCATCATAAACCAGATGCAGTTTCAATTGCAGGTATCCTACCTGCCTATGCTGATTTAGCATTAATTTGCGACTGTAAGCAGATTCATGCTTATATCATAAAGTCAGAACTAGTTCCAAACACTTCCATCTCAAATTCAATCATGTACACATATGCCAAATGTGGAGATCTCCAGAGTGCAAGAAAAATTTTTGATCACATGATCTATAAGGATGTTGTATCATGGAATACGATAATGATGTCTTATGCTATTCACGGGTTTGGAGCCACATCGATCCAGTTTTTTTCAGAAATGAAGGAGAAAGGACTTGAACCAAATAGGAGCACCTTTGTTTCCCTGCTGTCATCTTGCAGCATTTCTGGCTTAGTTGATGAAGGCTGGGAGTTCTTCAGTTCCATGAAAACTCAGCATGGCATTGACCCTAGTATAGAGCATTTCGGTTGTATGCTAGATATTCTCGGTCGTACGAGGAATCTGGATGCAGCCAGGCGTTTTGTTGAAGAGATTAGCGTGGTTCCAACAGCCAGAATCTGGGGTTCTTTGTTAGCTGCAAGTAGGAAAAGCAACGATATAGTGTTGGGGGAACTTGCAGCTAGGGAAATTTTCTCTTTGGAACATGATAATACAGGTTGCTACGTCTTACTAGCCAATATGTATGCTGAAGCTGGGAGGTGGGAGGATGTAAAACGGATTAAATACGTGATGGAAAAGAACGGCATATCGAAGACGATTGGATGCAGTACAGTTGAGATCAGTGGGAAAAGACACAGATTCATCAATCAGGACAAGTCCCACACCCAAAAGAACACCATCTATGATGTGCTGGATATTGTCTTGAAAGAAGACAGATATGTTCATTCTCTTAACAAATTCAGACCAGAAGACTTAATTAAAAGAAGCGCAAAGTCACCAGAAACTCACAGTGCCAAACTGGCCATCTGTTTTGGGTTGATCTCTACAGAAGTTGGAAATCCTGTGATTGTTAGAAAAAACACCAGAATATGTGAAAATTGTCATAGTTCTGGAAAGAAGATATCACAATTCACAAAGAGAGAAATAATTCTGGGGGATTCGAAGATGTTTCATCATTTCCGTAACGGATCTTGTTCGTGTCGGGATTACTGGTAATTGTTCGACAGATTCCTTGTAATCAAGCCTCGATGATCCTTCTGCTAACCCAATGAAGCACATATATCAGTTTGGTCATTTGATGTGGACTCTATTAAACATGTGAAGCTTGTCATAATTCCAGAAAGAAGATATCACAGATCACAAAAAGAGAAATAATTCTGGGAGATTTGAAGATGTTTGTTCATTTCTGATGCGGATCTTGTTCGTGCCAGGATTACTGGTAATTGTATGACAGAATTCTCCTTGATGATATTTCTGCTAACACAATGAAGCACATTTATGGACTCCATTAAAGCTGCTTGAGATTATATTATATGCCCACTTGAACAAGTACATTTATAGGTATACTCAAGCAGATTTTTACATATCAGAAAATTGACATAAAATAAATTTTCATCTTTTTGGGTGACTCACTAAACTGACATGAGTTCACCCAAACTTCGAGTCGGACTTCTCGGTCTAACCCGATCCATTACCATTAGCAATTCTCTCCTGAGAAGTTGCACTGATATGACCAAAACTTAAAAAAACTTTGAAAAAAGAGTGAATGGACGAACACAAACTAAGGGCCAAGGATATTAATTATAAAGAAAAAAAAGAGGAATGGAAATTTCCACCAAACCAATCATTAAATGACATCTTTTAAGAATGATAAGATATTAAATGTGAACTTTGGTTGTTGGATGAGAACTTTGGTCTGAAAACTGCCACATTAGCTCTGGGACATTGCTTTTAAATTAAGACTGATAAGAGGTCAGGTTCATAGAGAATTGTTTTTCCAATCTAAAGTTCATATTTGTTAAAATTTATTTTAATATGTTGATTTTGACCCGATTAGGCTAAATTTAACTAATTTGTAGAAGTTATTGAATTCGATTTAAAATTAATTAAACTTGACTTGATTCATTAACTTTAGACCAAGCTCGGATTAATGTTTTTTTTTCTGAAGCTCGACTCAACTGATAAAACAATCTAAAACCTACAAAATTGATGTTATTTTAAGATTTAATTGAAATCGGCTTAGGTCAAGTTTCTTGAATTTATCAATTCATATTCGATCCCTCAATTTTATTTTCTTTTTCATATAAATATTAAAAAAAAGAAGATTTGAGACTCGACTATATGGAGGAAACCATCGTGACTACTCTCTTCTCGAGAATCCATACATTTCTTATCACTGTATGGACAACTATTTTTCAAGCACAAATTTAAGTTCGGTATCGATGGAAAAATAAAATAGAGTACTTAACAACATATCTTTATAGATTAAAAACTACGAAATCACCTCTTTCATTTTATGGTGGCAGAGGAATCGTATCATTTTAAAATTTGATTAACTCAAACATTTATCTATTAACTTAAAACAAAATCAAAGAAAAGAAAAAGTGCATAACACACTCATGTTTTATAATAATATCAAAAACCATTTCCTCATCAATCAATCAATCTCCAAAAGTTATAAAATTAATAATTAGAAAAAAAAAGAGGGAGAAAGAATCATTATTTACAAGTCTGCCACTATCTGCCAGTCAAAGTTGACGAGCATTCTGAGGAAAAACATTTCCGTTCACCGTCCGGTGACATCACCATCACTCGGCTTTTACGTCGTCATCACCGCCGTCGATCTCTTCACTCCTCTCCCAAATCACGTCTCTGAACGGCTTCACGACGATTCCGGCGAGCCACTCAAGACACCCGCATTCACCGCAACACTTCTCCTTCAATCCCCCGAAGAGCCCTCGATCGCCAACCTCCGGAGGCGTCGACATGGGCTGCAAGTAAGCCAAAGCCGCGTGCTTTACAAGTGGGTTTTTGATGGGTATCTCGCACCAGCTCGAGTTGTGAGTCGGCGAGACGATGGACGGCGGAGACGACGACGACGGTGCCAATATATCCCGCAAACTCGTGTACCCACCACCACCACCACCACTCTGTACGGTGGTCATCTCTACTTCGACGAACGAGGAATGGTGGTTGAAGCCGTTGTGTTCGAGGAAGGTCGAGTCGGGATTTGGATTGGGTGATGAGTTCTGAGATATAACAGTTGTTGAAGGTTCCATATAAGTTTTCTTTAGCCCGGTAGGTTACTGGCATGAGGATGGTGTTGATTTGGAGAGGAGATGGAAGATATAAACACCTCACATTTCCATTGTCTCTTGAGTAGGTCTTTTTCAAGTATTTTGTTAAATGTCTGGTAACTATAATTTAGATGGCTCTAATTGTGCGAATTCAACAACCTTATAATGTTGAATTTAAAGAAGCTTAGGTTGAGAAAGACATTTCTTACTCTCTCTGCCTTCCCACATTGGCTCTCTCTGTTTTGCAAAGGTAACATTTTTTCTTGTAATACTCTCCTGGTTATGCATAAAGCTCGCTTCTTTATTTCATTTTCCCTTTCTTTTTTCTTGTTTTGTTTAAGATTTGTGTGAATGTGAGTTGGATGTGTATCGTGATGTGGGATTTTAGCTAATTGGTGAAACCGAATTTAATGCAACTTAAAAAATTTTGTGAAAGATTGAAACTTTATTAATCAACACTGGAGACTGGACTACTAAATTCGGTTGCTCCCTTTGGTGGAAGCTTCCTAGGCGTTTCTTCTTTACATCCAGTGTTGTTGAGCATTCTCTCATGGAGAGTTACTTTAAAATCTCATTGAAAAATGTTTGACATCAGATTACTTATTTTATAAAATGATGTTTTTGGTTCTGTTCAATGACATGTACAGTCAGCTTCGACTTGCAGAGGAGAGATGTGAGGAAGCAGAGGTAAGAGCACAACAACTTGAGAAACAGGTACCCTCCTTACTGTTCATGGAGCTAATATCTCTGCATCTTTAAGTAGCATATACTCCCTCTGTAGCTATACAGTCTTACAAATCTGGTTCAAACTTATGAAAAATTGAGAGTGGGACCTCTCCTATAATTTCCTTTTTTACAAAATTTCCTATTATAGAAAAACTCAATTTGAAGTTCTCTCCTTACTTTTTAAACTAAGGATGGAATTATTTTCTCATGAACAATCATAAATGACAAACTGCATGGTTGGAATGTACTATTTTCTTTAATTTACACCTCATGACCTGCTTTCCTAAGGTTGCTGCTCTTGGAGAAGGTGTAACTTTAGATGCCCGTCTTTTAAGCAGGTGAGTATTTATATTAAAATCTCTTGATCTTACATTAAGATGATATCTTCGTACAGTAGCATGTCCGTTCACTTTTTAGAAAGGAGGCAGCTCTGCAGCAGAGGGAGGTTGGTACAATTAGTATGATTTAAATCGGCTGTATGAACAATCAGGGAATATAAATCCATTATTCTATGTTCTCTGTCCTCTGTTTCATCTTCAAATGTGTGTGTGTGTGTAAACATATGGATATAAACCTTACCATTTAATTTCCTTATCTTTTATCCATCTGCTGTTTCTTAGTTCCTACAGTTCCTAGGAGATTTTTAGCATCATGTAGTATATCTTGTAAATATAAAATCTAAGAGTAAATCTTTGGACCTCACTTGTAATTTCAGCTTTCTATCAAATTTGTTGATGTCTTGGACAACACTGCCTCTATTACCTCTGACAACTTGAAAGAACTAATTTTGACATAACTTTGTAGTAGGACCAATGATCAATTACGTAACCTTCCGATAGATTGATTAATTGTATCTGCCAAGTGCTATATTCCAATAATATATTGCGGTTTGTGTCCATGTCTGTTGGTACAGGTCATGTGTACTGAATTTGTTGAAGAGAAGAGAGAACTGATCCATGCCATTCTTCAAAATCGAAAGTTTTCTGATCTACCAAAGGTCACACAGGTACCTTCACCTTCTTGCCTATTTTATCATGACGGTAAATGATTGAGCATATATGAAACTGTGTCCTGTTTGACAAGGTGTGCCTAAACTATTTACATAGATCCCAACTGCATGTCCTTGCAGCTTCTAACACACACAAATAAGGAGCAGTACATCAAAATAGCTTCACATTCCAATCAAAGAAATAGGAGTTTTACTTTTTTCAGATCACATAAAATTACATTCTTTTTGGACTCAAGTTTAGCATCAAAGATTTGAAATATATTTCTTCTATCAAATATTCTCATATTCTGATGATGAAATACCCTTTTTTTTCACCAAATTGATGGAGAACGTTGTAAGAATTATAAACACTAAAGCTACAGTTTCAATTCTATTACATTCTAATGGTATTTTCCGTTATCGTGATACTCTATTATAATGATTTTATTATGCTTTAAAATTACTAAAAAGGATATGAATGCCTATAAAAGAGAATTTAAAACTTAATAAAGCCTTTAAAATATTTAAAACATATAAGCTACAGTTTCAAACTTCTTGCAATCAATAACTGTTTAAGTGAATATATCTTTTATACTAGTCTCATGACTAATCACATTTGAATATGCATTATTAAATAATGTGATTAGTCTCATGACTAATCACATTTGAATATGAAGATCAAATAAACATTCGACATGATGCATTAAAACATAAAACAATCTTTGTAAATTTTTTGCATCGAACTTTCATTGAATATCATAATTGTGTTTCTTATCATGTTCCTTTTTTATTTGCTGAGTTGCTAAACCTTCTTACCTTGGTGTCTGCTACAGGTAGATGTATCTGGCTACAGGCGCTTGACATACTTCAGAGTTTCAAAGCATATAATTCCTTCGAAGCAAATGGTGTATATGAAAACAGTTTGATGGAAGGAAAGAAATCAAGATGGGGAAGAAAGCTTAGATTTTGTTGCTTTAGTCCTGGGAGTGAAAGGGACTAAAGATGGCTTGTGAGACTATTATTCTTAGGCACACTCCATGTAGGCATTCACATGCAGTTTAAGAGTACATCTGCGTCTGCCAATTCCCACACATTGGCAGGCTACTCCAAATGAGTATAGCGCAGAAACTCCAATATTTCAGTGACGTTTTAAAAACGTCACGGAATGTCATTGTTTTCTGTGACATTTTTCAAAAAACGTCGCAAAAACCTTTTACTTACACCACATTCCGCGATGTTTTTTATGACGTTTTTAAAAATGTCACAGAAGGTATTCTGCGATGTTTTTCCACCTTCTGCCATGTTTTTAAAATAAGGCAGAAGGGGTTCTTTTCTTGTAGTGATTGTTCACTATTGCACCCCTGATGTTGTCATCTTTAATCTTCAAGTGAAGGCAATATCTCCTCCTGCTACGACACTTCCAACTTTCACCACCACGTTGTCTTCTTCTTCATCTCCACTAGATGTCAACATGTTATCTTCTTCTTGTATTCTTCATCTCCAGAGTTTCACCACCCAACTCCCACACCTAAATCATGTTGCAACCTACTCACCAAGGTAAGTCCTTCATACAACTTTCAATGGACTTAAATTGAGTTAAGCTTGCCATTGTTCAATGAATCAATTTCTTGTGGATTGTGCTTTCTAGTTTTTTTCGTGTATTCAGTGACTTACATGGTCATATTCATGGATGTGTATGCGATCATATAAGTCTATGAAAACTGCACAGTGTTTATGTGACCGTGTAACCCTGTAAAAAATATATAGTGATTTACACGGTTATATACACAAGCACACAAAAATATATACACAATCGTATTATGTTATACAATCATAGTGACTTACACTGTCAATTACGTTGATGTCTAACTGATCGTGTAAGTCACTATTACACTTTAAATTACTTTACGTAATTTCTTTTCATTTTTGATGTAAATGTTTATGAATAACTTATATATTTGTATATGTTGATTTTTTTAAATGGATAAACATAATCCTTCAGTAAAGAGTTCTAATCTAGTACTAGAGAGTATACAACTGGAAACTTCTAATCCTATACTAAGTGAAGATAGAAGTCCAAGTCGATCGAAAAGTGATGTTTGGAGTCACTTCATCAAGACTAGATCAATGGATGAAGTAGAGAAGGTCTAATGTAAATATTGTTAAAAGATGTTGACCAGGAGTTCAAAAGGTGGAACCTCTCATTTAAAGAGACATTTGGATTCGTGTAACAGAAAGAAAATCATGTCAGGAGGTCTTTTAATGAAATGGTAGCTACAATTTATGACAGTAACATATTAAGATTTTTTATCATGGTCAGAATATAATATTATAGTTACGAGTATCATACTAGCCTCTAATATCAATAGTTATTGGCTGGTATTTATAATACCGGTCGAATACTAGAATTAAACAAAAATTAAAAAAGGACTAAATTGTAAAACTAAAAAAAACCCTAAAAATCTAACCCCCTTGACCCCTCCCTGAACTATACCCACTGTAGTCACTCCTTCTCTCCTCCTTTACTCTGCTGTCCAGAGTCTCTAGATCATTATTTTCATTATGTTCAACCAGTGTTGTGCGCCTTGTGTGGTGTCGCCTCTCCAATCTCCACCATATTCCACTAGAGTCATGCCTCAGTTAGCCACTCTCTCTCACCTACGCTGTAGTCACCTCACCCTCTCTCACCTCCGCCATAATTTCCTCAAGCCTCACTCTCTCGTAGTCAACCAACCACTCATGTGCTATAATCACTCCTCTTTCATACTCAAGTGGTCACCTGACTTGCTTCACTCTCTCGCAATCACCACTCTCTTGTAGTCAGACACTCACCCTGCACGTAATCTTGACTCATCAAGTCGACATCCCAGTTAAACCTTACCAACATTAAGTCTTTTGTGTTGTGTCAAAATTTTGGAAATTCTATATAAAATTACAATGTTTCAGAATTTGGATATGTTTTTTCATTTTTGTTGTTTGGATTTTGGAAATTGAGGATTCCATATAAAATTAAAGTTTGTGTTATTGTTTGAAATTTGAAAAATATTGAATTAAATAATCATCTTTATTATAAATTAGGTTATATATTATAAACTGAATTTTGTAATATACAAAATGAGTTAGTTAATTTATGGTTGAATTAAGTGACTGCACAAATTAAGTCAAAGATTTAAGTTTATGATAGTTAGATATAATCACATAAAATGAGTTATAGTTACGAGTTTATGGTTAACTCACAAAATCATACAAAATGAGTTATGGTTACAAATTTTATTTAATCATATAAAATAGGTTATAGATGTGAGTTTATGTTTGAATCATGCAATCACACAAAATGAGTTATATTTGTAACTTTATGGTTGAATTATGTGATAACAGAAATTGAGTTATATATATCACTTATGATTTTATGGTTAAATTACGTAATCACACAAAATGAGTTATAGTTGTGAGTTATGGTTGAATTATGTAAGTATACAAAAATGAGTTATAATTATGACTTTATAGTAGAATTAGTAATCATAGATAATGGTTTATAGTTGTGACTTTATGTTTAAATCATATAATCACACAAAATAGATTATACTTGTGAAAGTGTAGCAATCAATGTATATATATTTGAAGTTTGGGTTAAGAAATATGAGAATTTCTTGAATAAAATGTGCTCAAGCATTAAATTTTCTTAAAGAATCATTTATACAAGTTTATGAAGTTCACTTGTATGTGTACACTATATGATTGTTAAGAAACTGTTGTTTCTCTATTTCTTCCTATTATTATACATAAATTGATTTTGATATGAAGTTATTAAATATATGTATGTGTTTATTTTCATAGATAAATGAAGGGAAATTCAAGTACTCCTAATAATTTAATTGCTTTAGGAAGATTTGATGATCCAACTAGGCTCATGCTAGATTGGTTCCTAGAATGAAAAATCATACCATTGTTTTGTATTGTAACAAGCATTTGAAAGGTGGAGGAAACACTAGATTAAATAAGCATTTAGCTAGGATCAAAGACACCGTAGAGCCTTGTAAAAAAGCAAATCATAAAGTGAAATAATAAATGCAAGCTTTGCTTGAGGAGTATCAGCAAGAAAAAGATGAAAGGCAAAGTCTGAACTATAAAATTGGTAGTGGAAGTTCCTCTTGCGATGGTCAGGATGATAGTAGGGATTTTAAGGTGGTAGTATTTCTACCCAATAAGAGTGGAATTTTGCACTTAAAGTTAGGAAAAAAAAGAAATGTGTCTAAGGAACAAAGGAAAGTTCCTAGCAAGGAGGTTTAGAGACAAGGCATATAGCTTTACAATGTCCTAAAAAAAGTTTAATGATCATAAGAGATGAAAGGAGAATTGAGACTAAAGGTGAAAGTGATAAGGAGTCCATTATGCCAATAAAAGATTGTGATGATGATGGTATTGGGTATCCAATGAATAGGGAGGGAATTCAATTTATAAGTCATATTAGGGAGCAAATGGAGAGTATTTTCCATACAATACAACACATTAATAATAATGTTTATAGTATGAATACTAATGGAGGTAGTTGCACAAATGTAGCTAGCACTACCTTGGTTAAAAAATTAAACTTGCCTAATATAAAAAATGCTCGATCATATAAGTTCCAATGGTTAAATAAATGTAGTGAGTTGAAAGTCAATAAATAATTAATGATTTCATTTTGATTGAAAAATATTATGATGAGGTGTTGAGAGATGTGATGCCTGTGCATGCTAGCCATATTCTCTTAGGCAGACCTTGAGAATTTGATAGAAGTTAATAAAAGATAGCTTTATAAATTTTTCATAAAAAATAAACATATTAATCTTGTACTATTAAAACATAAATAAGTGTGTTAAGATCAGCTTAAGTTAAAAGGAGAGGGTAAAAAAAGGGAGATTGAGTTTAAAAATGAGAACGAGAGATCAAAAGATGGAAAAGGAAGGATAAACAATTGAGGGAAAGGAAAAAGAAATTATTGAGAGAAAAGTAAAGAAATAAATGAGATTTAATGGTAGAGAGAATAAGATCAAGAGAGTTTTCTATTCTAACCAACTTATAATTGTACTCTTATACAAAGGGGCTTGTTTTAATACTAATCATCTTGGCATTTCCTTGCCTAGTGTTTTTATTTCTTTATTATAGGATTTCAAATATGTATTCATTGATGATGTTCCTAGATGTTGCCATTAATAAGGGAAATAAAACATTAAAGTTGATTCTATACCTGATATTACCATTTATAATAGAATGACTTATAGAAGTAATCCACACATAAGGGAGAGCATGAGTCCATTTTTTTTTTGTCTTGCTTGTTGCTAAGAAGAATGTTTGTGGAGAATATGTGTTAACTGTCAAGCTATTAATAAAATAATGGTAAAATATTGACATCACATTCCTACATTAGAGAACATACTTAATGAGATAAATGGCATTTTTATTTTTTTAAATTAATTTTAAATGTAGTTATTATCAAATTAGGATGAAGAAAAGAAGGAGAATGGAAACCTACCTTTAAAATTAAATATAATCTATATTAGTGGTTAATGATGCCTTTGTTTAATTATCTATTGCACTTAGTAAAATCATAAGGTTAATGGACCATTTTTTCATGCTTTTATTGAAAAATTCTTGGTTTCTTATTTTAATGATATTATGATTTATAATACATCTTCAGATGAGCATGTTAAGCATGCAAAAGTTATTTCAAATGTTGTAAAACAAGAAAATTGTATATGCTAATCTAACCGTTTGAATGGATAAAGTAGATGTTCTTATATTCACTTTCCCAGTGTTTGGTTAGCGTCCTCAGGGGTGAAGACAGTGGACAAGGACATAAAAGTCCTGTCCTCCGCACTGTTTGCTTGCTGTCCTCACTCATTTTCGTTCCGTCCTCGAAGGACAAAGACACAAATTTTTTGTACCTCCCAATTCCGTGGTACAGAAAATCTTGTCCTACGGACAAAAATCAAAAACCCAAAGAAATGTCCAAAATACCCTCCCATACTTACTCTGAAACCTAATTCACTCTCAAATTTTCGCATCTCTCTTGTATATTTTAATTAA
>JANZXP010000195.1:40209355-40220837 GCA_027576715.1 Erythroxylum flavicans | reverse complement strand
AACAACAGCTTTCATAGCCTGAACATCCTTTCCAATAGCATAATTTGCATAAAGCTGAAGGTTTTGAAATCCAAATGCGAGGGTTTAGACAAAGCAATCAAGGCAACAAACTGAAACTAAGCACCAAGAACTTGCACAAAAAGACCTGGTTGGAGACATCGGCATGGTCCCTACGAGTCATCCCCTCGCCAATGGCACTCTGAAACAATTATCAAAGTACTCTTTAGAACATGCGTCGTGCCATAAACTATGTCACCCTATATCCTGACCCATTCACCCTCTCCCTAAACAGAAATTTCAACAGATTGATGATTCCACTAAAATTATATTACCTTCATCAAACGAGACAGTGAAGGAAGGACATTGATTGGAGGATAAATCTGCCCAATTCAAATAGATAATTAGATCTCTTTCCTTAATAGAAAAGCTCACACTTGTTTGAATTTCTTCAATTAAGCCAAAAAATATTATACACTGACAATCCATGAAGATATTGAAGCAAAAAACAACATAACACATGAATATAATAGCCTAAGGCTTTCAATATAACACCGGAGCAGGTAAATGAAGTCCATTTCAATGTAAGCTTTGCCACCAGAGGGGGAGAAAAAAAAGCCTTTGGAATCTTTTGATGGTTACCTGTCTATTATAGAGCTGTCTGTCAATGTATATTTGCCCCTCTGTAATGTATCCCGTAAGATCTGGGGTAGGATGCGTTATATCTGCTCGAACAGAAAATGATCTAAGCCATCTATTGTAACCAAAGTAAGGAACAATATAAGGCCAGTAAGGTGAGTTTGAAACACATTACCATCATTTGGCATAGTTAAAATAGGAATCTGCGTGATGGACCCTTTTCTCCCTTCAATTCGTCCAGCCCGCTCATATATTGTTGCCAAATCAGTATACATGTACCCAGGATATCCACGCCTTCCAGGCACTTCTTCTCGAGCAGCAGACACCTGCAGCAACGTTCTAGTATGTCTCACATAGATGAAGCAAAAACGTACTTGACTGAGAAAGCACTTCCTTGAACTAATACAAAAAGTACAATGTAATAAAAAACCACAATATACTCAAATTAACTTTCTAGGAAAAGGCAGGTATAAGGTTGTGGCAGAATTCTTATTATGAGTTCGTACAGTCAAGCTTGCTGATTCCAATTCAAATTGCATTAGGTATGATCTAGAAAGCAGAAAGTGGAAAAAAAACATCTTTTCTCACCTCTCGAAGAGCATCAGCATAAGAACTCATATCTGTAAGTATGACAAGAACGTGCTTCCCACATTCATATGCTAAATACTCTGCAGTGGTAAGAGCAATACGAGGTGTAATAATACGCTCAATGGTAGGGTCATTGGCCTGTAGGACAACATGGCAGACCAAGTTTCAGAAACTGGAACTTGAAGAGAGTATCAAATTATTAACAAACCTATGAATACAAAAAATCATTTCTTTGAGCGATAGAGCTGACAAAAAAATTCAAGTAATTACCAAGTTGAGGAAAAGGGTCACTCTCTCCATCGAACCATTTTCCTCAAAATCACGTTTAAAAAACTGTGCAGTCTCCATATTTACACCCATAGCTGCAAATACAATAGCAAAGTTGTCCTCTTCTTGATCCTGAAAAATGTAGACAAGATCACCAGGTTAAGATCCTGACATTAGAGGGAGAGGATATAACTGCAAATGAAACAAGCCATTAATAAAAATTTCTACAGATGACGGAAAGAAAGTTGTGTTAAAAAGATAACAAAGTGCTTTCACTCTCAGAACCTGTTCCTCCTTTCTTCTCTCTCTTGCAAAACAAAAAAACAAATTGATAACAAACTCTAACCTTTCAAGACAGCAGGACAGTAAAGTTGGTTAAATTATATTTTAACACAGAATAGCAGAGACAAATGTGTAAGATTCTGTAGTAGAATTCATCACTGACCTATTGCTTTTGGCTCGTGCTATTAGGCAAACCATTTATCTTCATTCACACTTTAATTTATATATGTTCCTGGTTAAGGTTTTTCTAAGAACAGATTAGCCACTAAAACCTGCAAATTACCTCGAGAAGATTGTCAGTCTTTTCCAATCGCTTCACCAAACCCGCCTGACGACATATTTGGGCAGCTATTTCATTGTGAGGAAGACCAGCAGCAGAAAACAAGGGGATCTTTTGTCCTCTGGCAATAGAATTCATGACATCAATTGTAGAAATGCCAGTTTGGATCATCTCTTCAGGATAAGTTCTCTCACTAGGATTAATAGAACTCCCTGCAGCACACATGCAAATATTAAAGAGAATGCCTCTCATAGAAGAAGAAGATGCCAAAAATAAGATTAAGAATAACTTGCCAGAAATATCCAAGTATGCTTCAGGAAAAATTGGAGGACCATTATCAATTGGTTTTCCAGAACCATTAAAAATGCGGCCAAGCATATCCAAAGAGACTGGAGTTTTCAAGACCTAAAAACACGAGAAGTAAAGAAGACAGGCTCACATATCGCACTAGAAAAGTATCAAATTCTTCATTTAAACACTTGGAAGATCCCAAATCAGCAATCCAATAGATTCTTGGTGTATGAAATGCCAATCAATTAGACAGCATCTTCCTCCCAAATTATGTGGTCAATTTGGTAGGAATAGAGACATATGCAAGTACATTTTTTTCAAGATAGTTCAGCACTATTTTTCAGAAAAAATGGCTTATTTACCATATAATCGTGTTCATTAACAGGGTCAAGTAACAATCTAATACAACTTAAATATCACAAAATCTACTAAAACTATATCCATGGACACATGAAATCTGAATATGGAAAGACTTTATGAGACAACTCAAAAAAAAAAAAAAAACTGAATATGTGTCATCTTATGCTCAATGTTTCATGTAGCAATGATCTCCAATTGAGTAGCAGTTCAAATAAAACCAACCTTGTCCTTGGTTTCAAATATCCATGTAAAGAATCACAAAATGGTTTCATTACCTCTCCAGTGAATTGCACAGTTGTGTACTTGTTATCAATTCCAGATGTTCCTTCGAAAACCTTGTCAAGAAGAAGCGGAATCAGCAATTCAGATCCTTGATTAACAGTTTCATCATCTTTGAAACAATAATAACAGATGAAAGATAGACAAACAATTTCATAAAGTAACAAAGAATAATTACTCCAAGAGGCAATATTCCACAAGAGAATGGGTTATTATCACATCTCTAAGAACACCAAAACTCAATTTCTAGGAAAGTTAAAAATTAGAAGCAGACACATAGCTAGAAAAAAACAATTATCACCTGAACAACAGCTTTCTCACCATCAACTTCCAAGACTTGACCACGCCGGGTTGTTCCATCCCCTAAACGAATATTTACAATCTCTTGATACTTGGGACCCTAAGACAGGAAATCATGCAATGCACTGAGGACTAGTATGCAGGAGCTATAACACAAGTACAAAACAGAAATGAAAAAGAATCATATGCTTAAAGAAAAACAGCAATATCTACCTTAACTTTATCAAGTATGACAAGAGGTCCAGCAACTCCAGAAACAGTTCTATACTCTGCAACACAGCCAAACAAATAGAAAAAGTTCCAGTCATGTAATTACTACAACCTCAAGCATTTCCAAGAGGAATTCACTCAACTTAAATGAAATCATATAACAGTCACATGTTGTCCCCAGCAATTTCCTTTACAGGATATTTCTAACAATGCACCAATTGCCATTGCCACTATCCAAATTGACATGAATTCTCCGCTTGCATCATCAACCATTAAGAAAAGTGAATAGTAAAAATTTACCCATTCCGATCTCCAGCGTCCCCTCCTCCATATCGTGGTTGTTTTGAGCCATACCCATTGTCAAGCTTCATTTCCCAATATTCAGAAAGCCAAAAAACATAAAAATAAGAATAAATCAGACTTACAAAAAGGAACAAACTATGACAGGTAAAATGTTCCAATAGAAAGAACAACATCAAGTTACATTCACAACTAACAATTAGTACAACATAAACAAATTGTACTCCTAAACCCCAGATATAATATCAGAAGAAAACGATGAAATCCCAGAAATCAAAATGAGACCAATACATCTAATCAACAAAGACCAATCTTTCATATCAACACCCTGTTTGGTTGCTCAGAAAACGGAACCCCAACACCAATCTATTCTTGAATTTGAAACGGGAAGCCACTTACGTAACGAAATTCACTAACTTGTGTTAAGAGAAATGGCGAAAGAGCAACCACAGTTTGTCAAACAGTGGAATCGAATAAGAAAGGAACAAGCTTTAATTCGGCGAGATCAACTTGGACAGTGATTAAATCGAAAAGGGCATCAATCAATCAAAAGAGAAAGTGGAAAAAGATCGGAGCTTGGATCTAAGAAAGCACCTACGTTGTCTTTTGGTTATCTGACGGTACACCCCACGCACAGAGAAGAGATGGATTGATAGGAGAAGGAATAAATTTGAGATCTAATGGTTTAGAATGAATAAATAAATAAATACAACCAATTTACTTATAATGAAATTAATAATTAGGTGGAAATTTATTTTAAAATTTTTCATACAATACTTTAAGAAATATTTTGTCAAAAATAATATAATTTTTGCATAAAAGATTATAAATTTATATTAATTTATTAATTAAAATAATTCAAAACAAAAGAACAAATCTAAAATATTAATTCAAAGCACAATTAAAGTTAGTATGCTTTAAAAAAATTTAAATTACTAATAATATTGGAAATAAAACAGTATTAAGAGTAATATTTAAAATTTTAAGATTATAATTATTAAATAGAATATTTTCCAAATGAAAAGCCATTATTTATATAGTAAACTACATATTATGAATAAATTATTAAATTAGTTATTCGAAATATTTTCAAAATATTTAAGAAAATACATTATCAAATATTATAATTAGTAGGATTTTTTATTAAACATAAAGTTAGAAGAGAAGAACTAAATAAAGTTTTTTGTCTAAGGTTGACATTTTAACATTGTTTCAAAGTCCAACAATCGAAATCAGAGTAGCTAAGATTAGTATGGAAAGATAAATTAATATCGTTTTATTCAATATATGAAGAACTGAGTGATCAAAAATATATTTAACAAAATGACATCGAGTCATAGGAGACTTGGGCAGAATCCAACTCAATGCAGAGAATCGTTGTAAACTTGCTGCATTTCACTCGAACATGTTCATGCAAAGATATAGAACAATCAATTGGAGCAATACACTTAGAATCTGGAGATCCATTCATTGGAGGAAGAAGTTGGAAAATGGTAGTTGTGTTCTGATCTCATTCAGGTTTCTGTTAAGACTACGCAGTGCTTGAATGTGTGCTTCATCTTCCTCTACAGGTACTATCTTGGCAAAGTTTCCTTCTCCAAGAAAGTCCACTGCTCTGTTAGCTGCCTCCAGACCACTTACATATGACTTTTCCTGTCAAAACATAGTATAGATGTAATTAACATATTCCTCTAGTTCCTGTCCTAAACCAGAAACCAAGTGAAGGCCATCCTTGATCACTAAACACATGTCAATCCCACCTGTGACCAAGATCCATGTCTTGTCACGATCCAATCTCCGGCCATGAACATGTTCGGGAATGATGTAGAGCCACGCATCATGTGTTTATATGAACCTGACAGCAGGAAGATGCCAGATAATGAGCAAAGACAGGCATGGACTTGTTGCAGAAGACAGGAGTGATGTGATTCCATTTTGGAGTAAAGGGAAAAGGGTTGTTTCGATGGCTAGCTGAGTCATTGATTAGGAGATTCAAAGATCCTTTCTTGACCAATCGGGTTGGTCAAGAAAACGGAAGTAGCCCCACTGCAATAGGAGCCGAATATGCAATAACAATCATTGCACTCTTCAGCACCCCAAACTTAATTATTATGTTTTACAAGGTATGGTGCTTTATCATTGCGGATACAAAGGCAACTTAAACAAAGTAACCTACCAGGAAAGAAGTGAGTCTTGGATTTTGGAAATCGGGCTATCTCCTTGTCTAGAACACCAGCAGTCTTGAAGTCATTTATGCACTCTGAGAGGTAAGACGTGACTTTCTTAACCAAATTTTCATCGTCAAGGCGCAACAAATCATTAGCACGGTACTGCAAACAAAAGTATTTCAGAACAAAGAAACATAACATATAACAACATCAGAAAAGTGAAAGCTTTTTCTGCTAGAGTTGCATTAACTGGTATGAGGAATACTAACTATCCTTACAAAATCAGCTTGCACTACAGTTGTTAGACTTTCTTTATGCTCATCGTGAAGCGCATTCAAGTCAAAGAAGGTCCACCCGAAAGAATCATCAAATGCAGAGGAAACATTACAAGCTTGTGGAATATTTACCTGGTCATATGACAAAAATGATTGATAGAGTGTAAGGGAAATTTTCTGTAAATCCTAAATCGATGAAAAATTTTCCACAAACTTATCATTATTGTGTTGCAAAATTTTGGTTCTAATAACATCTATAATGTTAATTTATTATGGTATATGCAATTTTGCTTGAAAATGCAAAGGCCTGAGTTTGAATAATTAATGCTATTATATTAAGCTAGTACTCTTTTTGTAGTCATGGAAATGAAAGCCAAGAAAAAAGTTTCCGGGGGTGCACTTTTTTGTCAAGCCAAAGTTTCACCGTGAGGACATCAATGCCACCTAGGTTCAGAACCTTCAGAAACTCCTCCCTGGTAGACAATGCTGCACTACAAAAGATTCCAATTCTCTTAGAAAGCAGGGTAGGTCATAGAGGTATATGAAAAGTGCAATTTTTGTTCTGCTTGAGAATAAAACATTATCAAAATGGAACAGCAAGGTCATCAATTCAGAAAATCGTGCAATACCAAGCAGAAAGCTTCATCAGAGTTATTAGCAAAGACTTTAGCAGAAGAAACAAACCTATTGTTGATTAGTTCCTGAATTCTGGAGATTCCAACTGCCAAAATAACAATATCTGCATCATATTTGTCATTGGTGCAAGCCACTTCTGATATGCAACCTGTTTGCTCATTAAAGATGAAATCAATTACTTTTCCACTATTGACAAAATTACAGCCTTTAGTCATCATCATGTCCATCCATGGGCCAAAAATCCTTTCTTCAATTTTCCCACGACAGCATACCACATCAAAATCTTTCTGCAATCATCCAGAAAAAAGACTGTTAGATTCATACACGGAAAAAACAAGGGCAGCGTGGAGCTTCCAATCTCTTCAATATGTTGCTTCCCATCTTTCTCTTTACAATTTCTTTCCAATTGTTATTCAAACATCAATAGTACCTATGATAGCCATTGCAAAACCGTCTTTACGGACATAGCAAACCAAAAAAACCATAATCCATTCACTTTACAATTGAACACATAACCAAGCAAATGATACCTGATGAGCAAGGGAGATATAATATATAATTGCTAGTGCTGCAGCTGCACTGCATTGCTCTGGTGGAGTGAACAGACCCGCATGAAGCAATGGAGCCAAAGCATCCTGGTAGAACCTTTTTGAGCAGCCAAACTGTTTGAAAAGCTCCCTTGCAGTAACTATCAGGAAACCTCCACTTAAGACACATCATTGATAGCCTTCAATTAAAGCAGAAGTAACAGTTGCTATGCAGATCCTTACTTGAATCATATTTTCTCCATGCCATGTCAGTGTTGTCAAAGTCAATCACTGAAACAGAACGTAGAGCCAATAATTGAGAGGAACATACTTTAGTACTGAAAGTAATAAATGGATATCCAAATTTGACATTTTTACCAGCAGCCATTAATGGAAGCGATGTCACTCTATCCACCAGCGATTGCCGAGTGAACTGCATACATTGATCAATTTGCAATGACTAACAGATTTCTGTACAGCGAAACATAATCATAAATGCAGAACTCCATGCACACCCGAGTATACAACAGGGGTCCCAATGGTGTAGGAAGTTGCAGCAGGTCTTGGAACACTGGAAACTCAACCTGCGGAATAATTTGAGGTTCACTCAGACAGTTTTAGAACTTGTCTGACTTTAGTTCAATAAAATCGTCACAAGAAATTATATTCATTTCATCCATCAAACACGGTATTGATCAGTTCAATTACCTCCAAACCGTCAGCTGAATACTGAGCAGATGGAACCCAGTTAGTGAAAGGTTTGATGCCCAGTTCATCAACGAGATTAAATATATTTTTGTAGGGATACCAAAAACCTAAGCACAAAGATTGATGTAAGAAATGAGAATACAATTGTCTGAAAAGAGTTTTAACTCAATACCTAGGTGTTGCTAAACATTCAGTACCATAATGTTCTCCTAAAATTGAAGGGAATATATATCAAAATAGAGGTTCAGAAAAGAATTTCAGTGGCGTCTCCTATCTCCAGAACCAAACTAATCATATAATTAATGGATAATTAAGCACAAGAAGAAATGAAGCAACTCGCCCACCTTGAATACCAACATTATCAGGACTACCAAAAACATTATCATCTCCAAGAACAGTAACATCAAACCCCTGAAAAAACAATCCAAACCCAGAAAGCAAAATCCATGGTTAAACACAAAAACTATTACAAGAACATCTATCAAAAGTTCCTTAATCTATCACCAACAAAGTATGAAATTGGGAAACCTGATTGCAGAGATGGTTAGCAGCACCAAGACCACCCCAACCAGAGCCAACGACGATAACTTTCTTGTTGCAACTGTCTCCATTACGAGCATTCACTTGCCGGGCAAGTGCTCTGGAGCAAATCCCATCGTTAGTTTTATACCTTGTGTTGTCTGCCATAAGAGATGGGTCGACAAACCTCCAACAAGACAGCATCTTTTCCTGTCTTTCTGTCTAAACAACAAACCCAACTCTTACCCAACTCAACTACTTGTGCAGAGGAATAGAAGAACTACTGAACTAGTGAAAAAACTGAGAAGAACCAACTCTTCCAGTTACCTACACGCCAAGACAGAAACTATACATGTGTATTGTATCTTCTCCACACGTATCAGCACAAGCAAGCGGCTTTTTTTGGTGACACAAAGTTTCCGCCTTTGCCTTGAACCTTACATACATCTCTTTTCCTGATATTAATTTTTGAGAGTTCGTTGATCTGAAGAATATGGACTTTATCACAAAATTATTAATTTAGTGATTAATTTTTAACAGAAATTTAAAAAATGAAGGCAACAAGTGGGCCCTTAGATCGATGATCATCACTATCACACGGTCGTCATTCTAGGGCACACATAGACCACAGCCACACTCCAACAAATTCTATCAAATTCAATCCAACCGTTGTTTTGCTCTGCCTCACATTCTCTGTCTCTTCAGACTTAAAAATGTCAGCAACTCTCGCCGTCCGGCCCAACCGCCTCTCGCCGGCCCGACGACCGCCGACTCACCTGTCCAGTCCGGCAACCACCACCTGCCAACAAAGAGCTTTGAAGAACGATCCTTGGAGAGGCCTTCTGCTCTTGTCTTCTCGCCTGGTTTGGACCCCCGCCGTGAGAGCCGGTTCACGAGCCGATGACTCGGCTCCGTTCGAGATGTCGGTGGAGAACGCTCTGAAACTTCTGGGCGTATCGGAGAACGCGTCTTTTGATGACATACTTCGCGCCAAAAACGCGATTCTCGCTACTTGTAAAGATGACCAGGAAGCTATTGCACAGGTGGATTTTTCTTTTTATCAATGCTTCTTGCCGGAATGCGTAAAATTTTGATTTTCGGAGTGAATTTTTATGAATTTTCGGTGATGGGTTCTTGAAAGTTTTTATCTTTTTAATAGACTTGGCGAAGTTTCTGTATTGAAGTGTGATGCATTCTCTGTTTCATATTGGATCTTCTGAATAACTTTAAGAACTGATTGAATATGTGATTTCTCCGGTATTTTTGGATCATTTTCATTTTCTCCATTAGAAATTTTCTTCCTTTTCTTCGAGACTTGGTGAAGATTGGATTTATGTTTTGTGTTTGTAGCTGATGAGCTAAGCTATATGCTATTAATATCAGAACCGCTCCATTTGACTTGTACTTTTGGCATCAGAGTTATGTAGGAGAGCTAGTACTTTTGGTTTCAATCTCATCCTAAAATTTTAGATTTCACCAACTCAAATTATCAAATACCAGTGTAGGGCTTCCCTTCGATTTTGCTTTGCTTGCATTTGGATTTGATGTGACTTGAATATTAAGCTATTTTTCATGGGCTATGTCCTGGCCCTTCTTTTCTCCAATCTTGTGAATGGTGACCTATATCTTTAGATTCTCAGTTATGGTATCATTAATGAACTTGCTGCCAGAAGCCTGCATTTGATTGATGCATGTGCTTAGATGTAGACCAATTTGTGTGCTGCTCTTTTTTGCTAACCAATTTGTTTGCTGCTCTTTTTTGCTAATCATTTTGAACTGCTTCAATAATAATGTTAGTTTTATCGCTTGCATCAGTGATTTTGGGTTATACGATCTATTTTACTGTTTCGATGATGGAAACAAGAAGATTCCAAGAGCAAATTCGATAAATAGATTTGATTTTCTTTGATATATATTAGAATAGTATCATTAGTCTGCAATACAAGACATTTGTCACTCTGGAAGATATATGTTACTCTTTTTCCTAATGTGTATAACTTATTGGTTAGCTTACTTCTAATTTGCTTTAGGTTGAGGCTGCATATGATATGTTGCTTATGCGGAGTTTAACTCAACGTCGAGCAGGAAAAGTTGTAAGTGGTGGTATTCGCTATGCTGATGTTAAACCAGTAGACAGTTCCGGGATGGGATCGATGCCTCAATGGATGCAAACTACAATAAAGAATACACCAATTTCAGTGGAAGTACCGTCAACACTTGATTTGGGTCTTCAAACAGGGGTCTATGGAGCTTTAATGGTTTTAACTTACGTCAATGGAACTTCCACATTATCAACGGTTCCTTATGCTGGGGCAGATGTCCCTGGACTAATCTTAGCAACAAGTTTTGGTGCTTCATTGTACTTCATGACCACTAAGAATGTAAAGCTAGGTAATGGTTTCCCCAACTATGGTTTACTTTTCTGCAGCATCTGACTATAATTCACATACATTTGAGACTATATAAAGAGGTACTTGAGGTTGAACAAATCATATTCATCTGATGTACTTATTAGTTGCTAAGAGATCAAGCATCATGTTTTATGTGGACGATGAATCCCCTTCCGGTATCAACCTGGGCTACCATCTATGTTAGGACTGATTGGGTGAGGATAATTTAGGAAAGGGGGAGAATAACAAAAAAAGGGAATGAGCCTAGGATATGGAGAGTATACTCCAGAAGAAAGAAAGGTGTAGAGGGGAGTTAGTTAGTTAATGGCTGAGTTGGCAAAACAGAATGTTTCGGACTAGGTGGTTTTGAGGCTGAGAGGTTGGTGAGGAGGAGGGGAAAGAGGATTGTTCTTTCTGAGGAGCATTCAGCTCTTGGGGTGCTTCTTAGAATCACTACTGTAATAGC
>JANZXP010000195.1:40165338-40180154 GCA_027576715.1 Erythroxylum flavicans | reverse complement strand
GAATCCCTAGAAAGTCTTTAATTTGTGGGCATCATCTTAGACAAGAGAGTAGTCATAATTCAAGACAATGGACCATTTTCTTAGCTTTTGGGTTTTCAAAATTAAGTAACATTACATCATCTATAGTAGTATTTATATATTTTTGTTTTAATTTAAATTAAAAATGATTAAATGAAAGGCTTGGTTTATATACCATTGTGTGCACTTAAAAAAGTTTATATATGTGAATCTGAAAAATAATAAATATAAATTTTAACATCATAAAAATAAAATAAATTTCCTACAAAATTATATGATTAAAGCTTGAGTTAAGTCCTAATTTAAATTTATTTTCCAATACTATATTGTTAAATTTTGTGAAAATGTAATTGTAATTGGTAAAATTTTGAGCTCACTTTTAGTTGTTCAACTATTACATGAAACAATTAATCACTTATTAAAATCACTTTAATTTCCTTATATAAGAAGATAAAAGAATAAGTTATTTGAATGAAATTATACTAATTTTATTTTTAAGAATTAAACATAAAAAATATGATTTTTAAATACATTATATTTTTCTAAAATTTCTTATAAGCATTAAATTTCATTTTTCTAAACTTCCTAGAAAATAGGGACGATAATGGGTTGAGTTAGGCTTGGGCCTTTCTTACAACTATAGTGACTCGACTTGTAACTTTTTTTAAAAAAAATAAAATGCAAGAACGACATTGTTTTGCTTATAAGGATCGAGATTGGACAGTCTAAGCTTGAACTCGGCTCGAGGCTCAGTTAATCCGAGTTTAGTCGTTGATTGGGCCTATCCTAGGCCAGTTCCCATCCCTACTAGAAAATGCCAAAAAAAAAATCAAAGAAGGCATGAAATAAAATAAAATGTTAAGGATAGTTGAGATGGGATCTCTCTTTCATAGTTGTTTTTTTTTGGGACCATTTTCATTAATAAAACTTGGACTCACATATGAAATGTTATGTAAGAGCACATGAACACTTCCTAAGCTACAAAAATATCTCAAAATAACATTAAAGTTCCATATCCATTGGAATTGAAGTCCTCAAACCATCTAATCTTACATTGGAAAAACAAAATCAAATTCTACACCAACTTTGATAAGTTATCCATTGACATTCTAGTTTGATTTAAGAAAATCTTGAGGTCCAATCACTCAACTTGTTTCAATTAACTCTTTCCATAGCTAAAAGTTGCTTTCTTTATTGTCTTCGAGGAATCAGAGAACAAACCTTAGTCCTTTATGGCTACAAGTTGCGAACTTGGGACTGTTGCAAGGTGTGGGCTTAGGGCTTCTTGCCCAGAGAGCCCACATAGAAGCTAATCCATGGAAGCTGCGTAGTTTAAAGGGACGAAATCGTTGAAACAGCGAGGGAGAGAGATATTGTGCAATCCAAAGGGACGAGTCTTCAGTGCAACCTAAGTGAAGAGTTTTCGATTCATATCTGTTGGCTACAGGATTGAATAAAGGTGGGTCTCTTCATTTCTGTTTTTGGCTTTGCTATACCAACAGTAGAGGTTCAGTTTGGTCACCAGGAAGCTTCAGGAACAAGAGCTTGTTATCCTTCTATTTTTGTTGCTCATTGGAGCTTTTTGGGTTTCTTGTGATTAGGGATTAGTTCGAAAGTTCACCTTTTAGTGCGCATCTCTTTACTTCTTGTTTTAGGGTTTTGGGAATTTGTGTTGCTACAAAAAGATAGCATTTCTTTTTTGTTACTTTGGTTGGAGGATTGGGACCAGAAAATTTTAGGCTTCATGTTGGGATATGGATGTTTAATTGGTGTCCATGGTTGATTTGAACTGTGGTGAAAATAGTAAGGAGTGAGTTACTTGCTCAACTAGGCATGAGCTGGTAAACTGATTTACAAGCTGTAATTTGATCATTAAATCTTGTGGGAGGGCTTTGTGAATTTGTTCTTTTGTTTTGGTAGATTATAGTCGAGCACAAATCCAGATTTTAGAAGTTTGAAAACCATTTTTTAGTACTTCGAAAACCCTGATATGGCTAGGTTCTTAAATCTCATGACCAGTTTTTCCATTGATTCATCACAGAATTGTTCCAAGCTTTGTCTTAACTCAAACTGAAACCCTTGGATTCCTATTTTTTTAATTTTTGTTTCTGGTGTCAAAACTCTTGGAACTGATTAGTTTTTTTGTTCTTGAACTCTGCAGTTGTCAAAAGATTTACTTGGATCATTGTTTTCAAGTAATTGTCACCTGAGATGGATTTTGATGAGTATGACTACTTGGAGAAAACCGTTGAAAATCCTGTAATGAGGAAAGTGAAGGAAACTGCTAACGGTGGCGATGGTAGCTTAAAACTTGAAGAGAAAGACCGTAATCGGGGTACAAAACATAGAAGTGATATGAAGGATGATGTAAATGATGATCATCATCGCTCAAAACATTCAAAATCTCGGGAGGATTCTCATGATAATAGCATCAAAAAAGAAAGAGGCTCATCTCGCCATCGATCAAGATCTAGAGATGGAGAGAGGGATCGACATCATAATGGCCGGGAACATAGGGATAGGGATAAAGGTAGGGATAAAGAGGAGAGAAATGAGAGAGACAGAGATAGAGATCGAGAGCGTATCCGTGATCGAGATAGTGAAAGAGAGAGGGAGAGGGACAAGGAGACTGAAAAAGAGCGTACTCATCGAAGCAGTAGTCGTACAGAGCAGCTTCGAAGCAAGGATGGGGAAAGAATCCGGGACAAGGAGTTTAGAGAAAGAGATAGAGAGAAAGAGTTAAAAGAAAGGGGCAGAGAAAGCAGGTATTATTTGATATATGTTGTTCTTGCATCTTTTTCAAATTACTCAGTGAATATCTTTGTGGATTTTGTATGTTTTGCTTTGTATGTACTGTGTGGTTAGAAAAAAAGTCTGCAATTTGTGGCGATATGATGCATTTTTTACGCCTGATTGTTTGTTTTTGTTCACTTAGTTTCCGTAAGCAATTAAAAAAGCTGTAAAGACCAACTTACCATTTTTTATGAAATTGACGGAGGGGCTTTCGTATACAGTAGTGTGAATGGCTGTCAATGATGAAAAGTTAATCAAATTAGGCCATGTTAAGATAGAAATGTTATGTGTGTGGTCATGCTCTTAGATTGACATGCGGGCCTGTTATTGTTATTGGCTCCTTCTACCTTCTCAGGTTATGTAAAGTGATTGTGTTTGTGCAATTGAAAGCTACAGATAGTTATGCCTTTTAACGTATACAAGCTTTTCTTACAATTGTGTTTCGCTTTCTTAATTTTAGACTTCTAGTTCATTTGAGAGCCTTTGAGGAAGAGCTCAGAATTAGTGTCTCGCTTTCCAAAAAGATGTGGAATCTAATTCTGCCCTTCTTTTGATAATTTCCTTCCCTCTAGTACCCAGTATCTCTGTCTCTACTTCTTGGTTACTTTTAATTCTGGCTCTTAGTTTTGAAGGTTGGATAATAGAAGTTACGGAAGGCTTCCACTACTTCCTTGCTATGGAAGATTCTCTTTGTGGTCTAAATTTAATTGATGAGTTTCTAGGTCAACCAGCCTTTGCATTTTATGGAAATACTTTCAACATTTTGTGGAGTTTAGCTAGGTAGAGTTCATCTTTTTGGATTTTATTATTATTCGGCATGATGTTGTCTTGGATGATTTTGTTATCATTGTTTGATTTTGTGAATGTTTGGGGGTTATTTCAATGAGTTTCATTAATGAGACACTTCGAAAAAATTGAAGGTGTAAGTGTATGAAATTATGAACCGCATCTATGGCACCATGGGTGTTCCAATGACATAGTAAATCAATTTGGTACTGTTTAATGGTTTATGAAATGATGGCTTGTTAAAAACAATCTGTCCTAGCAGATCTTTGCTTGTGTCTTTTTTCAACATTGGCTTATTAGTTTGACATATGAGTGGTTTCTCCTTCATCTAAATTCTTTTAATGGATGCCCTTTGTTTCAGCGGCAAACAGAACATGAGGATAAACCGTTTTTGTGTGGTTTTGTTCTCTTTGTGAGTTGGTTACCTTAACTATTGTATTAAATATAAATTCTCCAAAATGGATAGTAAGTTAATTGTAGTTAGTTGTAACCTATTGACTGCCTTGCAATTCTGAGTATTGAATATTAGATTCTGGGAATCGCAGATATGCTAGAGCAATCTCCAGATGGTCTTTCTGCCATTTGGGCCAGGCAAAGGAACTGAGATCATGGGTTTTAAGTGTTTCTTCCTAGAACTCCTGGATTCATTTTAAAGCTTGCATTGCAATATTGGGGGTTTCAGTGTTGGAGATTGTGACCAGGGTGGTGATGTTGTGTTGTGATTTCAGTTATCCTCCACCTTTGAACTGAGTTGCTTAATTGTATTCATTCTGTTGCAGAAATGCTGGTGAGGAAGTGATGAACTTTGCTTAAGAGAAGCACTTCACCTTCTATTGCTTGTGGAAATTCAGTGTTCAGTGGGCTGGAAGATTGGCCTTAAAAAAATACTCTTTTCGCTTTTTGCAGGATAGACTGCATCAAGTACCTGACTAAGAAGTTGTAGGTTTAGAGGAGATTTAGTGTGTCCTAATTCTTACCAGAGTGTTAGTTCGATTAGATTCTGTTTCCATGTCACGTGAGAATCACGATTTTCTGCACCAGTGGTTTTGTTGGTCAACATGATTTTGTTCTTCTTGTCAGCCTTTTTTCATTTAAACTTCTTGTGAACATGATTTTTCTGTTAGCATCTTGTTCATCCACTTCTGAGATAACAAGTAAAATTCTGTTTGGGATGCATATTCTGGGGATGCCTTGCTTTTGAATTCTGTTAATCCTTTTCCCCATAATTATCACCCTACCTTTTTCAGAATACTTAATTTTGATTAGGTGGCCTGTTTCCTAATCTGTTATTATCATATCTAATGAGTACAAACTTACACATGGTTTTTTGGCATCTCCGTGAGCTTGTAATTTCATTTGTTTTTGGCATAATAGAAATGGTACTATAGTTGTACGTTTACATCAAATTTTCTTGTACTGTGTTCTTGTCTTGGGATGTATATCTTATCTTGTATTTCGGGTATACTACTCTATATGTTATGTAAAGTGCTAACAGGTTCCAAAATAATGCAAATAGGTCCTTTCATATTGCCATCGATGCAAAATGGTGATGCTGTTTCAATTTAAGATTATTATTTATAGAAGGTACATATTGTGAATTCAATGCTTGAATTGTATTTCCCGCTTCCGTTGTCGGAGTCAATTTCAATTTCAATTATCATGCAATGATCCACATTGTTGAAAGGTTGTTTCTTGTTAGTTAAGAGGACATTTCTCTTAGTTTCATGATGTTGATTCTCCGATCTTCCCATGTTAACTCAGTGTAGTCCCTGCGGGATCGTGCTCAATGGTTCGGGAATTTTGTCCAATGATAGTGGAAATTTCAATAAATTGTGGTCTTTTTGTTTGTTTGTGGAAAATTTTGAGAGGGAAAAGTTGCTCTTATTCAACTATCCAGGCATCTTTATTCTATCATTTGCTTTATGACTCTCCGTTTTATGACTTGCTTTCAATTATATCTCGTCTTTTTTCTACAAACATCTGGGATTAGTGATTTTCATTTGCATCCTCTTGTAGGAGACACAAAGACAAAAAGGAGGAAGGTGGAGAACCTGAGGTTGATCCTGAGCGGGATCAGAGAACGGTGTTTGTTTATCAGGTGGAGTTGATGTGATTCGTATGGACTATATATCATCCAGTTGCTCCTTTTGTTTTTTATCGTAATTGCTTGCCTTAATTTCAAGTTTAGTTTCATGGTTAACAATTTTTGCAGATTCATTTGAAGGCAGATGAAAGAGATGTGTATGAATTTTTCTCAAGGGCTGGCAAGGTTAGTTGTAAAGCAGTTTTATAAGTATAGGTTTTCTTTCTTCTTGGTTACAGAGTCTGCTATTTGTAATAAATTCATCTCTTGAGTTCTAAGGAAGTTGTAAGTACCCATTGAGATATATGAATGCGCTCTTCTCAAGAGTTTAGCGGCTCTAAGAATATGTATGGTTTTGGGTGGAAACCTATAGGTTTTAGTATTTTTAAATTTCTTCTCTTGCAGAATGTGAGAGATTACCCTTTGATTGACCAGATGCAGAAACATAATTGATGAAAAAATTGAACTATTGATTCTGTCTGTAAAAATGGATGGACAATTTATTGTGTATCAAACGGATGGGGCTGCACAATCATTAGCCAATAGAACATGCCTTTCTCTCGTGCCTTTTTTCATTCATGGTTCGATATTCTGGTGTCCTAGGAGTAGAGGAACCACACCAATCCATCCCAACTTGGTGATTAAACTCTATTGCGTGTCAAGTTCAAAGTAGTATTTTTATTATCTATTCATGGCCAGCCTAGTTAGAAGTTGAGATTTGATACCTTTGTCAAGATAGAAAGTTCATTCTTGTTCATGCTTGCATCATTATTATCTATTCATGGCCAGCCTACTTAGAAGTTGAGATTTTCTAAAGAATGGAATAATAGTATGTGTACATGCATGAACAAGAATGAACTTTCTATCTTGACAAAGGTATCACAATGTTCCATACTTATTTTTCTACTGAACCTTTTTAATTCTGCTACTTTTTCCCTTTTTACACTAATTTTTAGGTGCGAGATGTACGCCTCATAATGGATCGTAATTCAAGGCGTTCGAAGGGAGTCGGGTAAGTTTTATATTCTTTCATATTACTCTCTTGGCTAGCGCTAGCTTCTTTTTATGGGTCTATCACTACCTATCCATTTAGTTCAATCTAAGAATATACTCTTAACTTTGTTACTGTTATAGCTGTTATATTAATTGGAATATGTGAGCTGGCTTGTAATTGCATTGTGATGTTCCTGGATAATAGCTGTCAACCTTCGTTTGAATGAGGTTTATTACCTAAAATTGAAAACTATACCTGTGAGTTCTGCTGCTGTGATTAGTGTTGTTAATTGCTTAACGTTAGTTTTTGTGCAGTGATTTTGATTGATCAAGGTCTTTAATAAAATGGAAATTTGATTGCATAATGCACTTTAGAAATTTGGAAACAGTGGATATACAATGTATTAGATAATCATGTTGAACTTTGCCACGGAGGCAAACACTTGCATTTTTGTGGTTGTTGCAAAATTGGTTTCCCTCAATCCGAATATTTATTGTTTTCTTAGATATGTTGAATTCTACGATGCAATGTCTGTCCCTATGGCAATAGCACTCTCTGGGCAGCTTCTTCGTGGTCAACCAGTAATGGTAAAACCTTCAGAAGCAGAAAAAAATCTCGTCCAGTCAACTGCAACTGCAGCTGCAGGAGTAGGTGGCCTCACAGGTCCATATTCGGGTGGTGCTCGAAGGTTATATGTTGGCAATTTGCACTTTAACATCACTGAAGATCAACTTCGACAGGTAAGAGTTATTGTTATGTTTTGATAATGTATTCATGTTTTACCATGGTGAGGGGAAATTCCAAATTATTTACGTTTTTAGTAGGCTTCGATTTGTTGTGTATGTTATTTAGCATGTTGGTACAGAAACTTCCAAGCATTTTTTGGTTATCTTTATTAAGCTATTTTGACATTATTGTCACATAAACTTTATTCTTTTGGGATATTAGCCATTGCCTTCTTGCATAATCATGTACATCTTTTGACTTGTCGGCTAACTTCTCAGGTTTTTGAACCGTTCGGCACTGTAGAATTGGTGCAGTTGCCTGCTGATGAAACTGGGCATTGCAAGGGTTTTGGTTTTGTCCAGGTGAGTTTGGTTTAAACATTCATAAATGATCAACACAATCTGAAGTCAGGCATGACACCTAATATGTTGATATTATTACTATTAAAAAAATCAAAACTGAAATGACATGAATTATGGTATGATATATTGGTTCGAAGCATATAACATTGGCTATAAGCAGTTCAATCTGAAACCAACACCGTATAAATGAGCTAATTGTTTGGATTTTATTGCAGTTTGCTCGTCTTGAAGATGCCAGGAATGCGGTAAATTTAAATGGGCAAGTGGAGATTGCTGGTCGGGCAATTAAGGTTACTTGATACTTTCATGTTGTGTTTGATAATTTTATTCTGGGCATTTTTGATGCACTAGAATATAGCTATATACATTCCTTTTTCCTTTATGTGTAGGTATCAGCTGTTACAGATCAAACTGGTATACAAGATGGCACAACAAATACTGGTGATTTTGATGACGATGAAGGTGGTGGCTTGGTTAGTAGTCAGTCTTGTTAGTTGTTTGATATTCATGAAAAATAGTTGTTTCCTGTTCACATCTTAATGTTACTTGTGAAGTTTTAATCTCATCTGATGATAAATTTCAGTCATTGAATGCCCGTTCTCGAGCTCTTTTGATGCAGAAGTTAGATCGTAGTGGAACTGCTACAAGGTTAATCTTTGATACCATTGTTTCTGCTTCACTGATTTCATTTGTCTGACCCTTCTTATTTAGTTACAGCTCTCTTGGCATCACTGCGGTCAATTCTGGTGTTGCTTTACCTGCTGTACCAATCCTTGGTACTGCACCTGCAGTTTCTTCTGCTAGTGCTCCTCTTTTACCAGGTTCAGTTCCTATACCTACACTTCCAGGTTCGGGCCTTCAACTTCCCGGTGCAACAACTCCAATTATCAATACAATTGGCATCCCAAGTGAATGCTTATTGTTGAAGAATATGTTTGACCCAAATTTGGAGGTTGGTTAGTTTATGGTGTACTAAAGGAGTGCTTCCCGTCTTTGCTCTTATTTCTGTTATAACTAGTTCCGTTTTCTGTTTTTCTTAGATGGAACCCGATTTTGATTTGGATATTAAAGATGATGTTAAGGATGAGTGCTCCAAATTCGGAACTCTGAAGCATATTTTTGTTGACAAGTAAGAAAAGTTTCCTCTTGAAGTGCTTCTTATTCTTTAAATTCCCTTCCTGTTTCATCTGTTGGTACGTATTTCGTTCTTTGAAAGCAGGAATAGTGCCGGTTTTGTGTATCTGAGGTTTGAGAACGCGCAAGCTGCTGTAAGCGCACAACGTGCACTTCACGGCAGATGGTTTGCTGGGAAAATGATCACTGCTACCTTCATGGTAAAAGATTTTCTCACCGAACATACAGTTACAATTACTGTTTCAGACTTGTTGGACACTTGAATTGCATCCTGATATTCCTTCTTACACTTGCAGGTGCCTCAGACCTATGAAGCAAAATTCCCAGATAGCCAATAGTAAGTGCAGAATATAAACCTGCAAACAACATAAATACGGTCTGCAGAATCTGGCTAAAGTTAAGATTCTTGTATCAGTGTTGGCCTTATTTGGAGGCAGTGTTCTTCGGTAGTAGCACATGCTAGCCTCTAGTGGTGGCATGTACATTACAAGACATGGACAGAAACTGAATATCAATTAGTTGCTGGATTAATTCATTTGAATCACCACCTTTCTCTTATGCTTCATGCTTCATGCTTCCTGTTCTTTTCCTTTCAAGCTCAATAATAGGCCTTGCTCGGGTTGACTGACTTTCATGTCGGACTTAGGCTTGGAGGGATCAGCCTAGCTAAAAAGATCCAAATTGACCTTAGTTGGGTTGGCAAAAGGATGTTTTAGTAGTTAAAGAATCTGAAAATTAAAATAATCTTGTTTTGGTTAGTTATACTAAATGTAGCTTTAATGTCGGCTAGAGTTTGACTTGGACTCGAGTTGCATATAAGGGTTTGGACCGGCTCGGGTTGAGGTAGTTTGACTTGGAATCAAAAAAATATTTATACGATCGAGTTGGTTATTAAATACAAATATAAATAAAAATAACTAAATGGATTTAAGATAATTTAATTTTGATTAATTAATTTTGGATGATAAAATTGAAAATAATATTAATTTAAACTCGATTGAAGTTGAATATTTTTATTTAAACATGTGTTTGAATATATTAATTTCGAGTTGAATTCAAGAATCTTCATTTAAAAGAATTACTAATTCCTTAAAATATTGAAAATTTTAAATACCAAATTTTTATTAATTTGATTTTATCATATAATATGGACCTCAAAATGGGCCTAGCCCAGCACAGAGCAAAGGTACTGTGGCATAAGAAACGCGCCATATTGCAGTGACACCAAGATACGACGTCGTCGCTCACTGGTTAGTCTAGACTTGTAGTAAAAGAAATCCCTCCTTAAAACCCCCACCGAATCGGACCTTCCCCAAATCTGACGACCCGATTCCACCTCCACCGCCTTCCGATTACGATATCGATTCAGTTAGCTTCCGTCGGCGACTATGACTCAAGACGTCGAGATGAAGGAGCTCCCAGCTCCCTCCAACTCCACTGTCGTCTCTTCCTCCCACTCCACCCTCCACCGTAATTTATCCACTGACTGATCACAACCCTAATTGTGTCGATTTGATTTTTTCTGCAACTGTTTTAATTTTTGGGTTTTCGGTTTTTTTTTTGAGTAGATTTGAAGGAGATTGCGTCTCTGATCGAGACTGGGGCGTACGCGCGTGAGGTGCGCCGGATAGTACGCGCCGTTCGATTGACAATGGCTCTGAGGCGGAAGCTCAAAACGCCTGTGCTTGCTTCCTTCATCAATTTCGCGCTCACTCCCGGATCCGACTCGCATAGTCGACTTTCCTCGTATCTTCCCAAGGTAAAATTTCAATCTTTCGGGATTTGTGAAACTTGTTTGTGTCAATTGTGGATTGAAGAGTTTGGATAACTAAATGCCGATGTAGAAGAATATTTCTTGTTAGAGTTTAGTTGAAAGATAATTGGATTAATCATTGCTTTGATGTTAATTACTTTCCTGCCCAGTTAGGAGTTTGGAGTCAATTGTGCTGGTTTTTATAGTGAATGATTAGCAGATTGGCTGTTTAATGTTAATGACAGGAAGATGATCATGAGATGGAGGTTGATACTGCTACATCGGCCGCCCAAGCTCCTTCAAAACATCACTTACCAGAGCTTGAGATGTACTGCTACTTACTGGTGCTTATATTCCTGATTGATCAGAAGAAATACAATAAGGTATAAAGGATGAATGTTAAATAGTTATACTGCTCTTGGATCTCTTAGATCTGAGTCAACTGGTATTCAATTTGTATGCAGGCAAAAGCTTGTTCATCTGCAAGCATTAACCGGTTGAAAAACATAAACCGGAGAACTGTTGACATTCTGGCATCAAGGCTCTACTTCTATTACTCTCTTAGCTATGAACTCACTGGGGATCTTGCTGAGATTAGAGGGTTGGTTTTCCTACATTCCTTTGAATTTGACATGTCTCATAAATGGTAGAAGAATGTTCTTGTTTGAGTGGAAAGCTTTTTACTTATTTCTTCTATTCTGTGCTAGTAAGTACTTAAAACCTTGTGGAGAAGCATGTACATGTTTTGATACCTTGCTTGTTGTCCTCAATTTTTAATCTAATCCTTAAAATTATTTCATTAACAGTAATCTCCTTGCTCTTCACCGGATTGCAACATTGCGTCATGATGAGCTGGGTCAGGTGCGTCTTTAGTCATAAACTTTATTCATGAAATGTTGTTGAAATCTCATAATTGAATAACTTTTTGGTGCAGGAAACACTTCTTAACCTGTTGCTTCGCAATTACCTGCATTACAATTTGTATGATCAGGCAGAGAAGCTGAGATCAAAGGCCCCACGGTTTGAAGCTCATTCAAACCAACAGGCAAGTTTTCACTTTTTGACTATAAGAAAATATAGTCTCTTGTATGCAGCATACTTTTGCTTATGAAAGTTATAGTGTATCTATATGGTGACCAGTTTTTTTGGCACTAAATTTCTATACCAAAATTGCTCTTCAACACTTCATCTTAAAAAAATTCTTGGAGGCTTACATTCGCTTCTTGGCATTGACCTTGTTCTCCTTTCTTAAATTGTAGGCTTAGAGTTGCTTTCTGGATGTTGACATCATTTATTTCTGCTGCATTAATATTCTGAATGTTTGAATATATTAAGGTTGTTCTGTCTTAGGATGCTTGTTTGTGAACATATTGAATCTTGTCTCCCTTCTGTATCTCTTTGGTTGAAAAATGTGACAGTTGTAAATGATTTGTAAAATTGTGAAAAGTTATGAGATTTACGTGCAATGGTCTGATATATTGCAAAAGATATTTAATAAGCTGTCATCTCAAAAAACTTCAAACAATGACTACTTTTTCTTGCAGTTTTGTCGGTACCTATTTTACCTGGGAAAAATTAGAACTATTCAATTGGAATATACGGATGCCAAAGAATCCCTCCTCCAAGCTGCTCGGAAAGCCCCTGTTGCAGCCCTTGGTTTTCGAGTTCAATGTAACAAGTGGGCAATTATTGTAAGATTATTACTTGGAGAAATCCCTGAGAGGACTGTTTTTATGCAAAAGGGCATGGTGAATGCTTTGAGGCCCTACTTTGAGCTAACAAATGTGAGTCTATATTCATCAAATTCAATTTTTGATTTCCTTATATACTCCTGGACTAGAGACTGCAACGTCATTTATCAATGACTACAAAAAGAGCGAGCACTTTTAATTCCTAGATTATTGTGCCTGTGATAGCATGCTGAGTAATTACAAATGGGGATTCAATGTCAAGCTTGTCGGAGTAGATGCTTTTTTACTCATGGATTTACTTCTGATATGTTGGTAGCTTGTATCTGAGGCTTGAGCGTTACTGCTGGTTTCGATATGCTCAAATGTTTTTTATTTCAGGCTGTCAGAATAGGAGACTTGGAGCTCTTTAAATCCGTTGCTGAAAAGTTCTCCACTACTTTTAGTCAAGACAGGACACATAATCTAATTGTCCGACTGCGCCACAATGTCATAAGGACTGGTCTCCGCAACATCAGCATCTCTTATTCTCGTATTTCACTGGCTGATGTCACCAAGAAGTTGAGGTTAGACTCTGCAAATCCCGTGGAAGATGCTGAGAGTATTGTAGCAAAGGCCATAAGGGATGGTGCGATTGATGCGACTTTGGATCATGCAAATGGTTGGATGGTATCTAAGGAAACGGGGGACATATATTCCACAAACGAGCCGCAGCTTGCCTTTAACTCACGGATTGCATTCTGCCTCAACATGCACAACGAGGCTGTACGTGCACTTAGGTTCCCACCAAATTCCCACAAGGAGAAGGAAAGTGCTGAGAAGAGGCGAGAGAGACAGCAGCAGGAGCAAGAGCTTGCAAAGCACATAGCTGAAGAGGACGATGATGAGTTCTGATCAATCTTTTGCTAAAGACATTTCCTTTCACCATGAAAATGCCATCTTGTGTGTTTTGATAACTCATCATCAACAGGTTGTCACTGCTAAATTAACTGAGTCTTCTATTAGAGGCATAACTTTCATTTCTAGTGTAATCTTTACATTGTTTCTTGAATTTGCTGCCTAATTTATCATTGCATTTGAAATCAAGGCCTGTATGGTTACATTTTGGTGACTCCAAGATAATGAGAAAATGCAAAACCTTAAGGTTTCTTTCCATCGAACCGATGGATATTAAATGTTATGATTCCTAATTTGCAATGGAAGACATTTTAGTGACAACTTACGCTCTTATATCTGCTGATAAGCAGTTTATCTTTACGGCATCAATTAAGCTTGGCAATAGGTACAAACGAAGCTTGGCAACAGATCTAAGCAATAGGTCGCTTCAAGCTCTGTCAAACTAGGCTTAAATTTCATATATATAGTTTCAAATAGAATTTTACCAAAAATGAAAACTCTATCTAACAAACAAATTTAGACTTTTTAAATATCCAAAATTTGAGTTAAATTAAGCACAAATCTGCTCAAGTCCGATAAGCTTTGACAATCGAGGAATATTGACTTGAAGAGATTAGGAATACTTTAATGCTGGGTTTAACAATGCAAAATTAATGGAATATAATAAACCATAAGCTAAATCTTATAAATTTATTGTGTCAAGTTCAAAACAAAACCTGAACAACAGGTCTAAACTAGATCAAACTCGAAAACTATCATTACATACCCTTCTCTAACATTGACCTGACCCTCATTGGAAGACCATAAAGTCTTATAAATCCAGCAGCATCAGCCTGATTATATATCTGCCCACTCTCAAATGATGAAATGTCTTCCCTGTATAGACTATAGGGACTGGTCCTACCTGTTACAGACAAAGAACTCTTGTATAATTTTAGGATTACTGAACCAGTTGTTGTTGCTGTTATCTTCTCCATGAATGCATCCATTGATTCACGAAGAGGATCAAACCACCTGCCTGCATAAACAAGCTCTGCATATTTAAGAGCCAGAGAATCTTTAACTTGCATTGTTTCTCTGTCAAGTGTCAAAGACTCCAACTCACGAACAGCGGCAAACAGGATGGTCCCTCCAGGAGTTTCATAAACGCCACGGCTTTTCATACCAACAAGTCGGTTTTCAACCATATCAATACGGCCAATTCCATGCCTTCCACCAATCTCATTGAGTTCAGAGAGTAAGGATGCAGGGGATAGTTTCTTCCCATTTACTGAGACTGGAAGCCCTGAAACTATGCCTAGCTCGACATATCTACAAGGAAAGAAGATTCAGCAATGGAAGAGAAAATTACAAAGACAAAAGTTCGAGTGAATGGTAACTACTCTGGTTGGGTAGGTGCATCTTCTGGATCTACTGTCATCATGTACATATCTTTCTTAGGCTCATTTGCCGGATCTTCTAAAATGTCACCCTAAATGTTGCAATTTCATTCGGTAGCAAGAGGGAAGATAAGCAAATAAGATGGAAGTAAAAACAATCACACCTTATTCCTAATCATATAAGAAGCAAATCATACCTCATG
>JANZXP010000195.1:40135740-40147216 GCA_027576715.1 Erythroxylum flavicans | reverse complement strand
TCAAATTCTTACCAAAGGAAGGTCTCATTCATCTATCACAACAAGCTAATATCATTTCAATTGAAATCCAAGTCAATCAGTTTAAGCATGCAAATAAATTAATTCACTCATATTATGCATTTACAATCTCGGTTAAGTTCATTTAATAACCATGCATCTCTAACTATTAAACAATAAAACAAACACACATTGTACAATACTAAGAAATAAAGGATCTAAGATGCAAACAACACAAATAAAGACAAACAATAAAACAAAAAACAATTTAACGACAAACAATTAAAATAATAAAAAGAAAGGATAGAACTACAATACTAAGATAAAGGTGGTTGACGCCGTTTGGAACGAGTATTTAAATTCGCTAGAAAATTCCTCATCTCTGTCATGCTAGCCTCAATCTTGTCCAATCTATGATTTGTATCGCGTTCAATCCTGTCCAATCTATCATTTGTTCCCCGTTCAAATGCAATTAGTTGATTCAGCAATGATTGATACTCAACAGAAGTAGGTGCAATGTTCGAACGCGTAGCTTCGAATGGCAAGACATCATCCTCTTGTCTACCTTCAGCTACTCCAACGCGACTACGCTTGCTACTTGAAGCTTCTGCTGTGTTGTCGTTAACGAGAACATAGCGATCACCTTGTCGCCTAACAATCTTCATACACACCAATGATTGCAAGTCTAAACTAGAATTGCCTAAAACTAACTGCATAACTGTTCTCTCAGTTAGTAAACCAAGGTGCTCTGCAATTCGGGTGACAAATGCTCCAACAACAATTTTGCCAGCTCTAGCTTTAGCCACATCAAATAGATGCTCACTTAACCACATACCAGCATTAAATTGTTTAGCATGCACCATACACCATAACACAAACAATTCTGCTTTAGAAACTGCACCTTGGCTATCTCCTCTACCAAATAATGTAGAAGTTAAAAACCTATGAAGATAGCGAAGGCTAGGGTCCATTAAAGCAGACGATTTAGACCTACTTGGAGAAAAAGCGCTTCTTGAATTAGTAATTTCATTCCAAAAATCTGTAGGCCTAAAATCATGATGGTAGCCATATAAATCACTATTCGAAAATTCAAATATACTATTCAATACGTCTAAAGTAATTGCATGCTGCATATTCATCAATCTAAATACCATAATATCCACAATGCCATCATCGTTATAGCCCAATAGTAAAGTACTCAAAAATTCCAGAGTTAATTCAACGTATGAATTTTTTTTTAATTTAGCAAATGTATCCCATCCTATGTTATGCAACAATTCATTCACTCGGTCTGCTATTCCTAATTCAATAATAGCTGCTTGATCAATAAATCGATTTGGAATAATCTGACGATCTTTCAAAGTTGCATACCTTAATTGGTTCACACGATTGACAAATTCAAGACAAGGATTACCTAAAATAGGCATATCGTTCGATTCAGAAGATGAAGATACCGACAATCTCACATGAGGCATACTTAATAACCTTACCTGAAACAATAAAATAAAATCACAAAAACAGATATACACATAGCTTGCAATTCTTTAATATGAGGAATGGTTGGAATTCTCAAAATAGTTGTAGCATGAAATTGTGCACCATCATATCTATTGTAAATAGTCAAGTCTACAACATATTAAAAATAAGACTAATTCTAATATCACTTGGTAATGCAAAAACATAAGCATGATATTATCAAACAAGGAACAGACATAAAACATTTATTTATCATGTTTTATCATTGAACTTTTGACTTTGACCCCAACCTAGTTTCTCTCTTTTTTCGTTTGTTTTACTTTCACATGTCAACTCTATCTATATTATTCTGCTATCTCTTCAAGATTGTTTTGTTTCTGCCAAAAAGATTTCTTTGTTTCTTGTAGTTTGAATTTGAATGAAACACAAAATTGGTTCATGGCAGTTAGAACGACCATTTTTTGCATACCATAAAGAATGTGGAAATGAAATGTAAATTGTCGTACATACAAAGGGCAAAAAGTTAACGGAAGACAGAAAAAGTGATTTAGCCTTATGGTTTTTCATTCCTTGTCATTTGCAATGGCAATGTTTGCGCACTAAAGACACATCTAACCCATATAACTGCAAAAGAAACACGCAAACAATACAAAATCCAGGTGGCAATGCAGTGACATCACAACCTCACAAGCCTTACGGATACTCCAAACAAAAGGGAAAAGAGGAAAAGAGTCATTTTGATCACACCCACAAAGCAAAACGAAAGAAGATTTAAATATAAAATACCACAATCTTTAACAATATGCAGAAGCAGCTGACAAGTCACTGAAGGTAGCAAAATCATCACAATTTTTAGCATCAAAGAAAAAAAAAACATGACTCCCTCCTCATAAACCCAGATGATACCTTGTCTAATTCAACGTGTTATACTCACATCACAACAGCAACGAAGTTTGTTCCTCTACAAATGCGAGAAAGAAACTAAAAAATGACAGTTTTTAGTTTTAACGGAAGTTAACAGGTATCTCACCGACAGCTAATGGTAAACAAAGTGTTGGAGCAGATGTTGGAGATGCTGAGGCGACCAAAGAAGCCGGTGGCAGATGAGAGGAAGTCGCAAGAATCACCAGAGAAGAAATTTCAGGTCAAAGAAGAAGAAACTGCAGTTAACGGGCGTGATATGTGGTTGTGCGGCTCAATTAGAAATAGAGAACAATTAGGGATTTGAAATTTAGTCACGGGTTAGTCACACCCGTGACTTTTTTTATTATTTTTCATTCCTTATTTTTTCCGACTATTCTTATTAATTATTTTAAATATTTAATTTTCAATCCCGATGTGACTAATCTAACTCTCGACCGTAACTCACGGTATTATCTAAATTTTTATGTCTTATTTTTATTAACTTCTTCTCGTCATCGTCATCGTTCAGTTTGAAATTTCGCAATAAAGTGGAGTCTGAAGAGGTCTGATAGTACATAACTTTACCCTTACATAATAGAGATGCTGTTTTTGATAGACCCACATATATATTAAACAATATATGAATAATGCAGGTTATAAAAAAAATATAGAGAAAGTCAAAAGATAAAAAACGTAAAAATAGTTATGAAAATGTGACATGAAGATTTTAAAAAATTAATAGATAAATAAAAATGTGCTAAAATAATTAGATACATGATAAATAAATAAATAAATAAGTAAGAAAAAGTAATAATAAATAAGTATTTCTTATTTTTATTAACTATTTTTATTAATTTATTTTAAATATTCTAACTCTTATATTTTGGCTTATTTTCTGCTCAATAAAATAAACCCGTGAAGAGTTATATATATACTTACCATATGCATACAATTCACATGCTATATGGGAAACTACAGTATGTCATTGGTTATTCATTCGCTTTTTAGACTTTTTGACAAATAATTTCCCAGAGGCATTAATTGTCAAACCCAAATTCATTTTGGGAAACTAAACTGAAACTAGTTTACAATTTTAAACACTGAGCATGTACCCTATTTCTTAATTCTAAACCTGAGCATTGGACGTTAACATTAGCGAGATTGAACTATATAAGAATAAGGTTGTGTATTATCGGATCTTCTTAAATTTCACTTTATTATGAGATTTTAAATTAGGTGATGATGATGATGATGAAAATGTTTACAGATATAATTGCTTCCTAGATTTCAATAATTGGACAAGATAGATGTATCAGAAAAAAGATCACCAATCCATGCCTTGTATCATGGGTGCATCCGTGTGTATCAAGTCTTGCTATATGCATACAATTCACATGATCAAACACATCTTTTATAGAGCATTACCCTGTAGCTTCTCAGTTCATTAAGAGATCTTATACAATATTTTGGTTTCAGTTGCCTGATTTCTACTTTGGCTAGTAATGTGACCAATGCATGAAGCCAGTATTTTTAAGTATGTAAGTATTAATCTTTTGCGAATATTGACATGCCACAGATTTATGAGCGACTTGATCCAAGCTCAGTGATGGATGCTGATGATGCTCGACTTGAATATTTTACTAAGAAGGTTCGACAGAAAAATGTTATCACACTTTCCTCATTTTGGTTAAGGCCATAAAGAGAAGATTTCAGCTTTCTTAACCTTTCCAAAAGCCAGACCTGTTGTTCAGCTTCCTTTTTGAATTGGCTATTTAAACATCCTGTCCTTCACATATTGGCGGCTCTTCATATAATTTTCTTTGGGGGTTTAATATTAGGAAAATGTAAGGATTGAGGAGAAAATTCATGAGGGTAGTAACTTAAACCATTACGTGGTTCATGACAAGATACTTTCTCTTTTATGGGTACAGGTGTTTCTAAAGAACCCACATAAATAAATGGTTGAGACGAAAAGACACAGGGTTGATACAGAAAAAAGGAAACAAAAGATCAAGTCCCAAAAAATAAAAAATGCTAGCCAGGTAAATGCTCAGTGTTGGGAACCATTAAAGTGCATGAAGAATGTTTAAAGTTATAATTATTCTTAATGTAAATGGAAACACTTCAATGGACCTTTTTAACTCATTATTGCATACAGCCATTATCTTTCACAAGAAACTTGAAAATCTCCGTCTCTGCTGCAGCCGCCGTCGGCCCCCCTACACTGCCACCCACTCCACCTTTATTCATTTTCTGCAGTGGCCGGAGAGATCCAAAGCTCAACAAATTTCAATCGATTCTACCATTTCCTTCTTTAAAACGAACAAACCAGAGTCTAGAAGTTATAAAGCCCAAATAAGGCACACAAGAGTCTAGTTTCAAATTTGTGGATTGAGATATTCTTTATAACCCAGTGATTAAAGACACTGTAAATCTTTCAATGAATCTCTTGCTGATGATTACAAGAAGCGGTAAATGCTATGATTTCGTGAATCATTCTTGATAGCTGAAGAGGACGATGATGAGTTCTCATCAATCTTTTGATAAAGACATTTCCTTTCACGATGAAAATGCCATCCAATTCCGATTGTGTGTTTTGATAACTCATCATCAACAGTGAGTCTTCTATTAGAGGCATAACTTTCATTTCTAGTGTAATCTTTACATTGTTTCATGAATTTCCTGCATAATTTATCACTGCATTTGAAATCAAGGCCTGTATGGTTACATTTTGGTGACTCCAGGATAATGAGAAAATGCAAAATCTTAAGGCTTCTTTCCATCTTAAATCTTATAACTGATGAATATTAAATGTTATGATTCCTAATTTGCAATGGAAGACATTTTAGTTACAACTTACGCTCTTCTATCTGCTGATAAGCAGTTTATCTTCACGGCATCAATTAGCCTTGGCAATAGGTACAAACCAAGCTTGGCAACATTTCTAAGCAATAAGTAGAACCAAGCTCTGTCAAACTAGGCTCAGATATCATATCTATAGTTTGAAATAGAATTTTACCAAAAATGAAAACTCTATCTAACAAACAAATTTAGAATTTTTAAATATCTTAAATTTGGATTAAATCAAGCTCAAATTTGCTAAGTTTGATAAGCTTGACAGTCAGGGAATTTTGACTTGAAGATTAGGAATACTTCAATGCCGGGTTTAACAATGAAAAATTAATAGAATATATTAAACCATAAGCTAAATTTTATAAATTTATTGTACCAAGTTCAAAACAAAACCTAAACAACAGGCCTAAACTAGAACATAATGCAGATGTAATGAAACACAAAAAGTCCTCAACATCAAACTCCGAAACTATCATTCCATACCCTTCTCTAGCATTGACCTGACCCTAGTTGGAAGACCATAAAGTCTTATAAATCCAGTAGCATCAGCTGATTATATATCTGTCCACTCTCAAATGATGAAATGTCTTTTCTGTATAGACTATAAGGACTGGTCCTTCCTGTTACAGAGAAAGAGCCCTTGTATAACTTCAGGGTTATTGAACCAGTTGTTGTTGCTGTCTTCTTCTCCATCCATGCATCGATTGATTCACGAAGAGCATTAAACCACGCGCCTGCAGAAACAAGCTTTGCATATTTAATAGCCAGAGAATCTTTAGCTAGCATTGTTTCTTTGTCAATTGTCAAAGACTCCAGCTCACGAACAGCGGCAAACAGGATGGTCCCTCCAGGAGTTTCATAAATGCCATGGCTACTCATACCACCAAGTCGGTTTTCAACCATATCAATACGGCCAATTCCATGCCTTCCACCAATCTCATTGAGTTCAGAGAGTAAAGATGCTGGGGATCGTTTCTTCCCATTTATCGAGACTGGAAGCCCCGAAACTATGCCTATCTCGACATATCTACAAGGAAAGAAGATTCAGCAATGGAAGAGAAAATTACAAAGACAAAGTTCAAGTGAATGATAACTACTCTGGTTGGTTAGGTGCATCTTCTGGATCTACCGTCATCATGTACATATCTTTCTTAGGCTCATTTGCCGGATCTTCCAAAATGTCACCCTAAATGTTGCAATTTCATTCGGTAGCAAGAGGAAAGATAAGCAAATAAGATGGAAGTAAAAACAATCACACCTTATTCCTAATCATATAAGAAGCAAATCATACCTCATGACTAATGTGCCACAAGTTCCTGTCTCTGCTATATATAGACTTCTTAGTCGCTACGACCGGCACATTATGCTTCTTTGCATATTCAATAGCATCTTCTCTTCCGGTAATATCCCATTCCCTCCAGGGAGCCACGACTTGTAGCTCACGATTTAGAGCCAAAAATGTGAGATCAAATCGAAACTGGACACGAAAATTCAAAAGGAAAGGTTGTGTCAAAAGAGAAGTAAATCGATAACTAGAACTTTTATGAATGGATTGATAGTTGTACATGCCTGCTCATTTCCTATGCCTGTGCAGCCATAAGAGACAGCATCAGCTCCAACTTCTTTAGCAACATCAATCATAGCCTGAGTAATTACGAGCAGATCATTATAGCAAGTCATGTAACATGAGAAATAAACTTTGAAACTCACTAAGATGGCAAAGATATAAAGCATATGCAGAGGCAAAAATACAGTCGAGAATGAAGAATCCAGCATAAACATATATAGTTAACTAGTCAAAACTAAAGTGATCTAGAAAAGCTACCTCTTCTCCTCTCTAAAATGAAAATCAAAGATCATATCACAGTGAGAAAAGAATTACAAATTGCAAACAACTACCATGTTAAAACATGGGCTCAACCACACGAATGTCAACACTTTTCAAATATGAGCTCACTTTAGCAATAACTGGATGGGCCATGGAGGTCCCCAATAAGTATTTCCTCTCGTAAATTGCACCAGCTCGCAAGCAGGGAAATATGAAATCCCTTACAAATAACTCCTTTAAGTCCTTCACAACTAAGTGGCTAGCACCACTTGCCTTGGCCTTTTCTTCCAAACCTTCCAATTCCTTTAATCCCTACAAATTTACAAGAGAAATGTAAGTTGCTTGCATGACAAGAATGATAAACACAATTAAACTGTTGATTTGACTAGCATACACATACTTGGCCAACATCAGCAGTGAAGCAGACAACTTCACAACCATAGTTTTCCCTGCAAGAACATGACTGGTTGGCTAAATAACATTCTAAAGCTAGTGTGATGAATGAAAGGATGGAGGAAAGCAAGTGTGATGAATGAAAGGATGGAGGAAAGCACGTGGGTAATAACTGAATAGCTATAGATGCTATAAGGTAGAAAATGTATATAACATCCAACTGAGCCTTAACAAAACAATGTAAAACACATAAATATTTCATTGCAAATACATTTTGAAGAATGTCAAAATGCAACGGAACTTCTGATAATATTGTAAATTGGTAGTTATCTACTTAAGAATTGGTAATATGAACTATTTATTTTTGGTATAGGTTTTGTTTACAAAGATCTGGGTTTAATAACCACAATTTCTCAGCTTCATCCCATCACCTATATACACTTGAAATGCCAATACAATGTAAGGAAGGTTGAGGTGAGCAAGAGTTCACACAATCATCTACCTTAGCCATGATACAATCACTGATGTGTCTAAGCCACCGCTATATGCCAAAACCACCTTATTTAATTTTCCACGCAACCCTCCACTGATTGCAGCCCCAGAGTGTGCCTCTTTATCACTAGACAAAACAGCTTGAACAACTGCAATTTTAAGAGAATATTTGTCAGGAATCGCAAGAGATTTCACCAATGCATATGCCAAATCAATCAACACAAAAGGCCAGAAATACACCCACATCAAAACATGGTATCAGGTGAAGTTTCATATAACACTTCAGCTAAAATTGCTTCTTTTTGTCTCTCTTCTTTTTTAATACTCTTTTATTACAAAGCAAACAACAACTTTTATTACATTAAGAGTTATTTGAGTTTTGTAAGAATCCACAATGGGAGTCAACAAGAAGAGTAGGAATAACAGGAGAAGTTCTCACCTTGACTTTTCTCGACTTTAATAACTTTACTATTTGGAGTATCAAGTGCTCGGCCATGGAGCTCACTGGCATTTTTGCCGAACTGTCACTCAAAATTAATACAATTCCATCAAGAAAATGCCAACCAACAGACTAAACCAAAAAAAAGGAAAAAAAAAGTATAAAACGGGGTACCTCATGAATCAAAAATGGAAACGACTTCCTAGTCAAACATCTTCTGTGAGACGAACCTGCAAGTAAAACTCAATGTTATATGAACACGTAGAAAAAGAAGAACAAAGAAAGGTGACGCAGAGAAGCAAAAAAAAGGGGTAACCATCAAAGACGAGGGCTTTAGATGAAAATGCACAGCTTGCTTTCAAATGCGCCATCTCCTTCTTATAAGGTGAGCAGCCCAAAGCCGGATTGAGCTCGAACAACCCGGATTATCTGAACAACCTGAATGCCACTTGCCAATTGCTTTAAAAGCTTAAAACAGGCAACGTAGAAGTTATGAATTTCACATCGCAAAATAGAAAGAAGAAAACCAACACAGTGTATTTTCAAGATTGTTGTGATAATCGATTCGTAATCTTAATTCGATTATCTGAATCCAAATGAAACAAACGATTCAAACAAAAAAAGGTCAGAAGAGAAAAACCAATCAAAATCTCACCATTTAACAATTTTTTTCAAGAAAAAGAGTATAAATGATAATTCAGATGAGGGAAAGTTGCGATTAAACATAGAAGAAAAGATCACAAGAAAACGAACAGAAAAAAAAAAGTAACTTTGAGCTAACTAAAAAACTAAAGAGAGAATTACAATGCAAGGGATAGAAAGAGAAGATCAAAGGACCTGACTTGATTGAGGAGAAAACAAAAGAAAATGTAAAAATACTATTACGTGTAACCTATTTATATTCCTACGAATAAGCCATTTGAATTTAAAATATCATAATATCTATAATTATCTTGATACAATCTGATGGTTATCTTGATACAACAGATCATATCAAAATAATCATAGATTTTTTGAATTTAAACTGTTTATTTGTAAGAATTTAAACAGGTTAAGGTATGGAGAATCTTTTGTTGGTTGATTTGTATCATTATCCTTAGCAGTTTGCAGAGTTCTTACTTCTTACTTATATCAACTACCTCACTCTCACATACATAACCGGCGACCAGACGGCCGGCGATCGACGACCAGGCGACGGCACATAGACGTATGGCTAAAATAATAAACCCCAGCCAGGCGCACTCAAGAGGATTCAGTCAACTGGCAAATGGATTTGAGGTTTCGTATCAAAAGGGCTGGCCTGAGTCTTAAAACTCAATTTTTTTTTGGAAAATAAAGATTAAATTTAATTTAAATTTCGAAAATTTCAATTAAATTCATTATCTTTTTTGTTTATTAGAATTATCTATAACAAAAAGTTTGATAAAATTCAATGTATAATTAATAAATAAACTTAAATTGAATATACTTTAAACTTAAATTTAAAATATAATTTGATTAAATAAGATTTTTTAAATATGTTTAAACTTCGTGTAAATATCCTAAATACTTAAATGTGTAATATTTAGATTATATACAAAACATTTGAAGCATGATCAACTATGATCCATGTTCGAACGTGTGAATGATCAACTCGAACTAAACTCGAAATATATATATATATATACTTTCGAGTCGGATAGAATTCAATCAACTTGAACCTTTTGGATATACCTGAATTCGAGTTAACTTAAACTTGAACTCATTTATTCAAACCCGATCAAGCTTGAGGTCAACAAAGTTACAATAGGGATACCTATGACCCAAAGTTCAAACATCGTCTTCTCTTTTTTTTTTTTTTGGGCTCAAAAATACGAATTCATAAATGCAAAATGAATTGGCCTGAAATTGTACTTGGGAGAAATAAATTCAAGTCTTAGTAGAAAATTAACATTCTACTCCTATCCACAAAGGAAAACTCTTTTCCTAGCATCTTTCATACATAGATTACAAAATGTTTGAATGTTACAATATCCATATTACCTCCAAGGTTCAGAGAAAACACTATAAAGGCTAACTGGGAAGAAAAGCAAAATCCACAATAACATGGAAAAACCTTTTATCATTGGCAGTATTCAGACGGTTGAGCTCAATCCAAATGACTTGACAATGCCGCTAACTCTGCCTGCAAAAGTTCTGGATGTGATCTTTTTACCAGGGACATGAAATGGGTTAGAAACCGCATCCACATATGCAGCATGGAACCTCTGGAAAAACTGCATTGTAATTCCATCGAAAGAACGATTCAGGCAAAAATGATAAACACATTATCTTTTAATGAACCAACCCAATGAAAACCGTAACTAGGCACCAACTTCCTGATCAGTATTACAGAAGAACAAACTAATTCATGAATCAAAGGACCTATTTATCCCTTTGTTTATTCCATTTATTTTTAACGAGCGATTCAGACAGAAACAATGAACACATTTTCTTTTGCATGAAACCGGCCCACCGGAAATAGTCTTTGTGATCAGTATTACAGAAGAACAACAAATTCAAGAAACAAACGACCTATTGCTCCCTTTGTTTGTTCCATTTACTTTTAACTAGATCACGAATTCAAGATCCTCACCGATTATAAAGTATTTGTGATAATAAACAAATTCGTTAACCTAATTTGCTATCTATAATGAAAAGGAACATTATACAACTAGTCGTCACCCTTTCACAGAAAACAGAGAGATGAATTTATATCTTATAACCATATGCATCTAAAGCGCCTTTTACTAAGATCCATGAGTAAACCTAAAGCATTAGAAAAAATAGTCAACAAAATTAACCAAAAGATCTGAAAAGAAAAAAGAACAAACTCTTTTGTTCTGCAATGCCCCTATATCTCCTTTTGACATGAAGTTGTAAGTTTTAATGTCATATGTAAGACGAATACTATAAATTTGTAACGCATTAGCTTAACAATCACTAAGAAGCACTCGGTTTCACTTTCATTCCCAACTGCTGCATTTCATCTTTTTTAGGGGGAGTTTGGAAATCTATATACTTTCCTTGTATGCAAACTACATTAGGCTTCAAATTAACTAGTCATCCTATTTTCC
>JANZXP010000195.1:40097847-40112449 GCA_027576715.1 Erythroxylum flavicans | reverse complement strand
TTTTATATTAAATTACTAATTGTGATTATTATTTGTTATTATGATTTTTGAAAATAGGGTTGATGTAAACTTGTAAATAGGAAACTGTACAATATATAAATGTACAATATATCAGTGGACTATTTTGCAAATTTTAAAAATTTAAGGGACTATTTTATAAATATAAAAAATTGCCCGAAACGGTACCCGGTATTGATCGGTACCGATACAGTACCGTTTCAGAACTCAATCCGGTACCTAGTCCGGTACGGTACTCGCAACATTACTCAAGATATCCTTAAACGTGTCCAGGACATGCATAAAGCATTTGATAGATTCTGGTTGGTTGACATTACTTAACTGATTTAAAGAAAAAAAGGACGGTATTTCTAAAAAAATCGGCGATTTATTGCTTAATCAACCGGTTTTTTCTAATAAAGATTATAGATACAATTAGACTAAAAATTAGTTCGATTTATATTTATTTTGATTGAATTAATTAGTTCAGTCCGATTTTAAAATCATTGATCAAGAGTAATTATATGCAATGATGCTCAAGATTGACTCCAAAAGTTACGAACAAACAATCCAAGGCATTCATCCATCTAGTGATGGCAAATGGACAAAATTTGATAATCCAAAGCCAAAATAGACTAAACTCAATATGAAGTTGAGTTGATTTGGGTAGGAAAAGTTTCAATTAAAACTAAACTTCAGTAGCCTATTTGACTCGGCCCGCCCGCCCGGTCCAATCCATTTTCATAACATAAACTAAGGTTAATAAACAGTAACTGTTCTGCAACCAAAAAAAAGCAACTACAAAAGTCTGACACTATAATTAGATGGTAGTGTTCAGGATAGGCTCCAAAGACGAACAGTCTCAATCCATCAATGGCAGCACTTTCAACTCTGATGATTCCTCCGAATCATCCATTCTCATCAGATACAAAGCTCTAAAGCAGTTCAGACAAAAGTTTCGTTCTTTAATCATTTGATCACTAGTATATTACACATATGCCGGTTTAATGATTCTTAGTCATTATGATACTACAGTAAGCATTATGAGAAAAACCAAAAGAAACTCTGAAGATGATACAAAAACAGGAAGAATCGGTCAATCTGAACCCTCAAACAGATTGTATTTGTATCTCGTAATCTCACAGACCAACCAACCCCATTAGTCATTCACTTTCAGGCTCAGAATCTTTACAGTTGGAGACGATGAAGAATGGAACACACAAAAATATAAAGCACGTGCATTGAAACACAACAGTCCTCAAACTTCAAATTCAAAGACTATCAATCATTCAGAACTTCCTCTAACATTGACTCATCAGCATCAGCCTCATCAGATTCCTGCCCACTCTCAAATGATGAAATGTATTCCTGAGTTACTGAATCAGTTCTTTTTGCTGTTATCTTCTCCTCGGGTGCAACCATTGATTCACGAAGAGGATCAAACGCCAGGCCTGCGTAATCAAGCTTTGCATATTTAAGAGCCAGAAAATCTTTAAATTGCATTGTTTTTGGGTCAAATGTAAACGACTCCAGCTTACCACTAGAGGCAGACACGCTACAGCCATAAGAGACAGCATCAGCTCCAACTTCTTTAGCAACATTAACCATAGGCTGAGTAATTACAGGCAAACCATTGTTGCAAGTCAAGTAACATTAGAAATAAACTTTGAAAGTCACTAAGATAGCAATGATATAAAGCATATCGCAATTCAAAAATAGAGTCAAGAATGAAAAAAATCCACCATAAAATAGTTAACTAGCCAAAACTGAAGTGATCTGGAAAAGTTACCTATTCTACTCTCTAAAATGAAAATCAGAGATCATATCACAGTGAGAAAAGAAATATAAATTACAAACAACAAGAATGTTAAAAGATTTGCTCAGCCACATGAATGCCAAAACTTTTCAACCATGAGCTCACTTTAGTTTGACGGGCCATCTCCAAAGAAATTGCACCACCTCGCGAGCTTGCAGATTCATCTTTGAAGTACTTCACAACTAATTGGCTAGCACCACTTCCCTTGTCCTTTTTCACCAAATCTTCCAATTCCTTTAAGCCCTAAAAATTAACAAATGAAAACATGTAATTTTCAACATGTCACTTGCATAACAAAATTGATAAACACAGTAATTAAATAACTTAACCGATTCAACTTGTACAATTTCGTTATAATTATATGAAGAATCAAAGTTGGAGAATCAAAGTTGATAATTTGTTATGGCCATATGAAGAATGCTTTCATTTAAATGAGTTGGCCCATGTGGAAACTTACTATTCTGACTTTGAACTCCTATTTTCATTTGATGTTGAAATTACTTAATTTTCGTTTTTTTTAGTTTGGAATGAATTCATATATAGTTCAGTTCAAAGAGTTAGGGAATGCAGTAACATGTAATTTGTAACCAAGTTTGATGGATTCAATTGAATAAAATGAATTAGCAATTCAACAATGCAATGATATAAAGCATATCGCAGAGGCAAAAATAGAGTCAAGAATAAAGAAATACACCATTAACTTATATAGTTAATTAGCCAAAACTGAAGTGATCTGGAAAAGCTACCTCTTCTCCTCTCCAAAATGAGCTTACTTTAGTCAGAACTTGACGGACGATCTCCAAGGAAGTTGCACCACCATCGCTTGCAGATTCCTCCTTTAAGTCCTGCACAACAAATTGCTTAGCACCACTCCCATTGTCATCCCAATTCCTTTAAGCACTAAAAATTTTCAAATGAAAACATGTAATTTGAAAATTTATATAAATATTCCTAACTTCATATTAACTTTACTTACCGGCTTGTTTGCATATTCATTACTTCCAGCAATCCATAACATCCAGACCACGAGCAGTAACTCAACACGTATAGTTATAGGCAACAATGTTACCTGAACTAGAGCCTGAATCCAAAAATTGATCGAATTTGGAAATCAAAACCTATAAAAAAAACAAATTCAAGAAAAAAATTTCATACTTTGCTGTTATTGATGGTGCTCCAACTAGCCAAAAGCTTCGCAACTGGACAGATTAGTGCCGCAGCAAACGGAAGCCAAAGAGGAAAAAGCGATTTGCTAATCAGGAGAGCAAAAGGAAGCGGGTCACCCTTCGACGCCGCAAGTTCCGCCGTCTGATTCTTGAAGGCAGTATTGTCACTTTCATGGTCTTCAATCGGGTTGTTGAAATATGGTCGGTCAGGTCTAGGAAGGTGTAACTTTCCGAGAACTGATTGGACGTCGAAGCCTTTCTCGATGGCCATCCAATTGGTGGCGGTCACCAGGGCAAAAACAGAAAAAAGGCTGACCAAACCTGCTTTGATGTACAAAAAAGCCTTTACGAGCCTCGAATCTGATAAATTGCTGTCCGAAGGTGTTTTTGCGAGCGTCGAATATGATAAATTCGTAACCAAAGGTGCTCTTGCAAGCCTCCTTAAGCCTGCTTCAGAAGGTGTTTTTGCAAGCGTCGAATCTGATAAATGCTTGAACAAAGTTGCTTCTGCGAACCTCGAATCTGATAAATGCCTGACCGAAGGTGTTTCTACGAGCCTCAAATTTGATAAATACCTGACCATGAGCCTCTGCCTCCTTAAGCCTGCTCTCATAATCGCCCCCATTTCAGCTGTAGATAGAGAGAGAGCTTGTTAAGTGGAAGAGAAAGAATGTGTCAGTAAGCAAACAGTGCTTGAGCCTGGGACGGTTAAACCAAAAACGACCATTTTTCTATAGTTGTCAAGTCTTGGGCCAAACTGCCCAAGGTCCAGTACCGAACTGGCCTAGTTGAAACAGATGTCGGTTTTTTTTTCACTATCTTTTAATGGTGCGAAAGGGGAGGGTTCATGGGGTTGAGAATGGAACGACTTTGAGCAAGCAAGCAAGCAAAATTATTTTCATCAATAAGCAATACTCAAAGAAGTATTATATGCCACTAGATCAGATTTAGCATTCTAATATCAATTGGTTTTTAAAGAAACAAAGTAGTAATGATACTCTGATAATGTTTTGTCAAAAACACAAATTATTTTAACTTATACAAAAACATTCAACACAGAAACACTCAACTACTCGATGCAATCTCTCTCCATCGCTCTCAATTCTAGACTAGAAAACAAGACACATTAAAATGATCGGGAAAAAAGCCAAAAATTAAAAAAGACCAAAAAGTTGAGTTTGTTTACACCTAAACTCATAAACAAAAACTCATCACGCAATCGAAATAATAAGAATAACTTACTCAGAAGGAAAGATAGATAGTAGAAGGCTGGGGTGATTTCAATATAGAGTGAAATTTCAGGAGAATGAGAATCACGAGATTAAAGTGGAAGAAGTTTTTGACGGCTCACGAAGAAGAAATGTGAGAAGGTAAAAATGTCTTCAACAAAATTGCTTATTCTTATAATACATAAAAATATGTAGAGATCGTTTTTACCTATTCTCTGCAGTTAAAGAATATTTATTCTTATGATTAGTTATTATGTGAACTTTTTCTAACTAAACATAGGCTTAACTAATGTGCTGAGAATATAATAGCTATTCCGTTTAACCAAAAGTGCCATTAAAAGTTTAGCATTAAAGCATAGAATCCAATCAAATTGGACCTTTTAGATATACCCCTTTGTGAGTTTCTCATAAAGAAGGTAAAATGAAATCTAATCAAGCTGACAAAGTAGTGATAGCAATTTGAGAGTGGTCAAATAAGATGTGCTATTTGATCATCAAAAAGTCGATACCTGATGATCTGTTGAGTGGATTGTTAGAAAAGACCGTAGCAGAGAATGATAACTACTCTGGCTGGATAGGTGTATCTTCTGGACGTACCGTCATCACGTACATACCTTTCTGAGGCTCATTTGCCGGATCTTCCAAAATGTCACCCTCAATGTTGCAGCTTTTCATACATGTCGCAGCTTTTCATACCAACAAGTCGGTTTCAACCATATCAATATGGCCAATACGTGCATTTCACCAATCTCATTGAGTTCAGAGAGTAAGGATGCAGAGGAGAGCTTCTTCCCATCCATTGAGATTGGAAGCCCCAAAACTCTGCCTATCTCGACATATTTGGAACTTTCTTATGTAAGTCTGCGTTTAGTTTAACCCTAAATCTAGGGTTAATTAACATCAAAAAGATTATTATCAATTAAATATATATTATTTAATATTATATTTAATTTTTTGAAATTATAAATATTTTAATTTATTTTAATAATTTATTTAATTTTGTAATTAAATTAAATTATTACTTATTAATAAAAATAATTAATTTAAATATCTTAAAAATATATTTCATATAAAATTTGATTTAATAAATAAATTATGTTTAAAATAAATTTTAATTTTTAAATTATTTATTTTATTCAAATAAGATAATTTTATTGATAATTTACTAACAAATATTATATAAGAGATTAAAAAATATATTACATTAATTAAAAATAATTTATCTTTAAATTTTATATAATATATAATTATCATTAGAAATAAAAAAATTATCTTAACGTTAACAACCAGTCAAATTTAAGTTACCTGAAATCTAGTTTAAGCTTGGACATAGGTGACAATAATCGCAAGTCTAATTGAAATAGTAGAAAGATCCAAACTCTCTTTTAAAACGACATAGTTTAAATTTAATTTTTTGATTAATTAAATTAAAATAACATTATTTTAAGATATTTGACCCAACTCAAGCTACCTATTTTTAGTTCAGTTCGACTCGATCTATTGTCATTTACATGTAATATAAATTATGATCAAAAGTAATGTTTTAAAAACTAAACCGAATATTGAATAGGACAATTAAAACATTTAAAGTTTAAAGGTTCAATTGGTATTAATCTGCTTTAAAATCGATAAAAAAATAAATAAGAAGTAAAATTATAAGAATAAGTAAAAATATATAATATAAAATAAAATAATTTATTGAAATAAAAAATACACTGATAATGTCTATTAGTGTATAAACAATCTAATAATTTAAACTAAGATTGAATCTAACATAAAATTTAAAATAATAATAATAATTGTATTTCTATATTATCATTTATTTAAAGATTTATAAAAATTGAAGTATGTTTAAAAAAAGTTAACATAAAAGAATCTAATTTTATGCCAACGTATTTTTTAATATTCTTTACACATACCTCTTTATAGTCTAAATAATATTTTAACACATTCTTAAATTATATTAAGCAAAATGACTTGTATATTCTAATTAATAATTTAATTTATTGAAAAACTTAATGATAAAATAATAAATAATTTATAACAATAATAATTAAAAATTTTCAATTAAAGCATAAGGAAATAATAAAGAATCTAAAATTTGACAAATATAATTTATTAGTGAGATTAAATAAATTTAATATTTTTAGGATAAAAACAGGAAATCACTTTTAACAATAATAATTTAAAACAAAATTTTAATTAAAATATAAAGAGACAAATAAAGAATATATATTTTGAAAATACAATTTATTAATTAAATGATACGAAGAATTGACAAAAACCATTCAATCCAAAATATTTCTAAAATATACTCGTAAAAATTTAAAAACCTCAATTTTCCTACACATTAATAGCTTGTTTGGTTCAAGGAATGAAATAGATAAGAAATATAATGGTTATTCTTACGAATAGAAAAGATGAGGAATAGAATGAAATGGGTATTACTTTGTTTGATTTACTGTTAAAGAATTTCTATGCCGATGTTTGGTTTGAAAATATAAACTTAGAATAACAAATGAATAACCAACAAAAAGATCATATTATTATTATTTTTTTTATTTTTTTATCAATTTTATTTATTTTATTATTATTATTAAATTCCGTATTATTATTAATTTTCTTCTTTTAATAATAATAATTATTATTATTATTATTATTACTATTATTATTTTTATTATTATCATCATCATCAATTTTCTACTTATTATTATTCTTATTGTTATTAATTTTATTAATTTATTATTATTATTATTATTATTATTATTATTATTATTATTATTATTATTATTAATTTTATTATTGTTGTTATTCTTATTAATTTTATTATTACTAATTATTTTTTTCTACTTATTATTATTAGTTTTATTAATTTATTAATTATATTATTTTTATTAAATTCCTTATTATTATTTTTCTTCTTCTTCTTAATTTTATTATTAATAATAATAATAATAATAATAATAATAATAATAATAATAATGATGATGATGATGATGATGATTTGACAAATAAACATTGGGTCACGCATACTATCTACGCTTTTACTCTTCTCCTGCAAGCTATCTTTTACTCTTCTGTTCCATGCCGCTGTGTTCTCTCCTCACTATTCACTTATGTGACGATTTAACTTAGTTGGATCATGCTACTCTTTACACCTCCCCTCCTCTCCTGCAAGCCTGTCTTTACTGCGCCTCCCCTCTATTCCATGCTAGTACAAAATGTCTACACATCCGCAAGAGGAGTTGTTGTCAAAATGTCTCTTTACTTAAAGATCAAAGTTACAAAGATCAATAAAACCCATCAACAAAACTTAAACCCTCACCTAATCGAAACAAAACACAAACATAACTCGATCATCAAAACCTCTCACTTAATTGAAACCCATCACTTGAAACAACAGGAATAACTTACCCAGAAAATAAGACAGATGGTAGAAGGCTGGGTTGACTTCAATAAAAAGTGAAGTTTTTGGAGAAGAGACTTGCGAGATTGAGAGAGTGAAAATGAAGAAGTGGTGAACGTGGGAGTGAAAGATAAATTGGAGAAGAAGTTTCTGAATGCTCAATGAAAATAAAGAAGAAACGTGAGAATGAGAACGGATAAAAATGTCCTGAATAAAATGATATTCATGGCTTATTCTCGGAATACATAAAGATAGGTAGAGATAGTTTTTACCTATTCTTGAAACTTAAAGAATATCTATTCGTATGATTAGTTATTCTTGATTTTTTTCTTATCAAACACAGGTTAAAACTATGTGCAAGACGTGGCAAAAAAATAACTGCTCGTTGGTCCCAAACTCTACAAGCAAGTTACTACTCATGGTCCCACATGGTTTTTTTAAATAAAAAAATTCATTTATAAAAGATAAATCGGTATAGAACATCAATAACAAACAAAACAAATGGAGATATCCTAATTAAACCGAATTTTACAACTCCTCAACCTCAGCTTCGTATAAGGTGAGCAGAATAAAAGAACAGAGGTAAATGAGTTAAACAACATATCTTAGCATTAGAATCTCATTGATACTTTTCAGCATTTCTTTTTTTAGGAGGGAGAGAGTTTTCTGCGTAGTTTCAGATCTTCAGACATTGTGCTCCTTCCATACGCTTTGTACACAGAGTCCGATAGCAATATAATAAACCGATTCCATAGGGGAACGATAATCAGCTAACTATTGTATGACACTTGTGAGCAAATAAGTTGGCAATAACCATTGAAATTCCCTTTTAACAACTTCCCAAATCCAATTGATGATCTCACATGTGAAGAATAAGTGGTCATGTGATTCAGCCTCTGTTAAACAAAAAGGACAATCTCTTTGAATAGTTAAATACCTAAGTCTATCAGCTATACTGAGGCGGTTTTGGATAGCTAGCTATAGTAGGAAAGAAACCTTTGGAGAAATGTTCTTGTCCCAGACAATTTTAGACCAATTCATTACAGGTTTACGCAAACGTAACAATACTCTCATGCTTATGTTTGACAACTGATGGGTTGGGCAAGTGTGCTAGAAGAAAGTGTCTCGATAGGATGGGCTTGGATTGTAGTTTGGTTGTAATTGGTTGATACCTTCAGGAAAATTCCAAGTTGTTCCGCTAATGAAATCTTCCATCTTTGTATTAAGAGGGAAGTGAATAGAAAGCCTTACTTCCGTCGAGGAGTGTATAAGAGCTTCTCTTCCTGATCAATTATCAAGTCATGAGATTCCCATTGCCAATAGAACACGACATGTTTGCTTCAATGTCTTACCTCCTCTTGAGAAGTTGGTTCAAAAAGAAAGAATGAGATGCTTTATTACGGAGCTCCCATATGCTTTTACCTTTAAGAAAATAAGAGTGAAGCCATCTAATCCATAAGGAATTACGGTCTTCCAAAATCCACCAAAACTGCTTCAATAAGATCATTCGATTGATAAGTTTTATCGAATATATGTTGAGACCTCCTTTTTCCTTTAGATAGTAGACATCAGCGCATTTTACTTTTGCATGACCTTTAGCTCCATTTGAATAGTTCCATAAGAAGTCCTTGAACAACTTCTCAATCGTCTTAGCTACACTTTTTGAAAGAAAAATGTGAAAGCTCTAATATATATGCAGTGAGTTTAGAACAAATTTTATGAGTTGTAACCTCCCTGCATTAGACAAAAATTTATTCACCCATGAGCCTATCCTCTTCTGTATTTTTCTAAAAGGGGACTACATTCCAAGAAAGATAATCTCTTGGTGAAGATTGGGAGGCCGAGATAGAGTACTTTCTCCATCATTCCTGTTAGAAGAGCAAGTTGTGAGGCCATTGGAGAAGCTCTCTTTGACAGTACAAAGTGACTCTTTTGGAAATTGTGCGTAGACCCGAGATATCCTTGATTTTAAAATCATTAATCAAAAGTAATTATATGCCATGATGTTCAACATTGACTCCAAAAGTTATGAACAAACAATCCAAGGCATTCATCCATCTAGTGATGACAAATGGAAAATTTTGATAATCCAAAGTCTGAACGGACTAAACTCAATATGAAGTTGAGTTGGTTTGGGTAGGAAAAGTTTCGATTAACTCAAATCTAATTTATTAGTTCGGACTAGAACAAAGTAGAGCAATTTTTTTAAAGAACATTTTCCAACATACGAAAAAATGATCATTAATCCTACAGTTTGCTTGTTAAATGTAAGTTTGACAATTTTAACTAGACCGACTTTACCTGAAGTTAACACTTTAGACTTAAGTTAACCAAATCTTGAATTAATTAAAATGATGTTGTTTTAATATAATAAATTAAAAAATAGCTCAATATCAAAACAGTGTTATTTTGATCAATTAAGCTAAAATGATATTATTTTCGAACCATCTAAACTAAACTTGAGTAGCTTATCTGATTCGGCCTGGCCTGGCCCGACCCGACCCAATCTATTTTCATAACATAAACTAAGGTTGATAAATATTACTGTTCTTAAAATAAAAGGCAACTACAAAAGTCTGACATTATAATTAGATGGTGGTGTTCAGGATAGGCTCCAAAAGTTATGGACGAACAGTCTGAACATTATAAAATTCTCCATTTTGTGAGGTTCGGGAGAGGGTTAGTAATATACATAGCTTTCTCTTTACAGTTTTACAAAAAGGTTATTTTTGTGACTCAAACGCGTGACATTTTGGTTACAAAGGACTAACATTTTCAAGGTTCATCATCTTAAGTTTAAATTTAAAATTGGTTAAATTTAATTTAAAACTTGACTCGTCAATTTTAAGTAATATTTGATTAATTCTTTATAATTGATCAAATTTAAAAATAATTGTTAATTTAATTTTTGACCAAACTAAACTTGATATATTAATTTAGAGTTGCCTAGTAAATTTTGCCATCACCGATTATACTTGAATTTATATGTATCCAATTGCTTCATCTTTTAACCGTGTGAGATAAATTTATTGTTTTTTCCCAAATTAACTTGATTAAAGACATAAAATATATTGACTTTTTAAAAATGTATAAAGTAAATGCCTCCACTTAAAAAATTTAGAAGATACCACGCAACTTACTTTTAGGGATGACAATAGGTCGAGCTCGATCTTTATCTTTTTAAATTAAAATAGCAAAACAACATCATTTGTTAATTATCGCTACATGGGCCCAACCCAAACCAAGGCTCAGTCAACTCGGCCCTGACCCTTTAACCTCAGGCCAAGTGCCATCTCTACTTGCCTTTAATTTTTTTCCCCTTAAAAATGTAAAAAAAAAAGTCAAGCAATCTACATATAAAATTACACTTTTTGAAAAAGAAATTCAAAATTAATTATCATATCTAGTGTTCCCTCACATAGCATTTATTATTCTCTTAAACTTATTAAGAAAATATTTTTAAATTAATTATTTAAAAATTTAAATAGCTCAATAAATTAAAATATAAAAATATAGATTATGTGTTATATAATTTTATTCAATGAAAAGTTTAGTCTTTACATATAATAACAATAAAGGTTCAACTCTAGTTAAGACTAATTTACATTATGAACTATTTCTTTTTTTAATCACATCCATTTTTTATATTTTAAATAATATTCCACATTATAAGATTGAACTCAATTAATTATTTTGATAACTTACTTGATAATATAAAATATTAGGAATAAAAAAAGGTAAAAAGAGAAGAGAATTATCATAAGAGAGAGTTTAGAATTTAAAAAAATGTACACACAAGAATTAGGGATGACAATACCTCAAGCATGGCCTGACCCGAGCCTAATAGGGCTTGAGGCAGCCCGATCCAAACTTTTTATATAAAAAAATAAAATATCGTCATTTTGTTTATAATGGTTGAGTATCTGGTCAGGCCAGCCTTGTGTCCGATCGGGCCTGAACAGCCTGAACCCGAGACATAATTTTCAAAAAAACTAGGCATGAGGTTTGTTCTACTCGAACCTGGTCTGCTAACTTCGATATCTTAACAAGAATCATCATGCAATGTAGATGATAAGTGTTCCATAAATATAAACTACTAGATTATATGAAATGCCAAAGTTTTAATTTTTTGTTATTTATAAGAATCTGATAATAATATAATTGTAATTCTATCATACTTTTAATATATAATTAACTTTATTCTTGCATTATAGAGATTTTTAAGTTAATATCTCAATTCAAATTCGATTCAAAAATTAAAAAAAATCTAAAATAGTTGAATTTATTTAAAACGTTTAAATCACATTAAACATAGATTCATTACAAATAATAATAAGTCGTATTACTTATAAATACAATTAATAAAACTAATTTAAATTAAAATTGATTATAAATTATTTAAGTTTAATTAAAAAATTTTAATATCATTTAAAATTCAATTAAACTTCTAATAATTATTAAAATGATGTTATTTTATTCATTATTTTAAAAGGCAGACTAAAAGTTAAACCGATAAGATATGATGTTTATCATTTAAAAGATTCAACCAGTATTAGATCGTCATAAAACTGAATAAAGATTAAATAAAATTAAATAATTTAAAATATAATTAAAAGATATTGTCATTTTATTGTTGAGTTTTTTAATTTAAAGACTAAATAGACATTAATTTTAGTAAGTTAGAAAATAGAGTTGTTTTGCAAATGAAGAACAACAATAATAACAACAATATACAATGAGAATATCGCACAAATGTGGGATCTAAAGAGGATCAATAATACATAATCTTATCTCTACATGTTAGAAGACTATTTTGCATATGAAGACAATAGATCAAATATAAGTTAATCCAAATACAAATCAAGCTTGGAGACGGGTAAGGATGTCAAATTTAGCCTCTGGTCAGGCGGTGATCGGGCCGAGTCATTGGCAATCCTAGCGCATGGTCAGGCCGAGCTGAGCCAGAGCAGCCCGGTCCATTGACATTTCTAGAGATGGGCGAGGTCAGGCTTAAGTTTAATTCACATAGTAAAATGATCCAAATGCTTTTTTTTAAATGACATTGTTCTAATTTAACTTTTCAAAATAATATTATATTAATCTATAAATTTTAAAAATTTAAAACCAAAATGATATTAATTTGATAAATTTTTTGGCAAGTTAATACTTCACGTGAATTTTCATAGTTATTCAATTATCTACTCAATTTAAGAGACTTAGTGTATCCTCACATTAAGCATCAGTTGGGAGATGGCACTACCATTTGATTTTGGTTTGATAACCAGCTTTCCAATGAGCAGGTCTTGTCCAACTCCAAAACAGAATTGCTACAAATGCTAGAGTATCTTTCCTTCTTTATAACAGGGAATGGTTTGGCAACTTCAGATGTTTCTCCTTGCTTGCAACCTATCTACCGCAGATCCTTGAGACTCATGGACATAATAGTGTTGTTTGGGTGCCTAACCCGAAAGGTAGATTTTCTAATTGTTCTTATCATAGGATCTTGGCTCCTAATGCTGAGACAGTTCCTTGATACGACACTATATCGAAGCAAACATTGAACTCAAAGGCTTCAATCTTCGCTTGGTTGGTAATCATGAATAAATTAAGAACTAAAGATAGATAGTTTGGGCAATATGATCCGGTATGTTTGCTCTGTAAACAAGCTGAATAGAATAGGAATCACTTTTTATTTTTTTGCTGTAAGTTTACTAAAGCCATTTAGAGCAGGATGATGCACTTTTTACTAGTCCATTACTATACTTTTTAGTGGAGAGACAGATGATCATGGACTGAACCAAGCAGGGTAAGCCAAATTAGCTACTTATTAAAACAGTCTTTACTACTATCATCTACTCAATTTAGAAGGAATGAAACAGGAGATTGTATAAAGATCTTAAAACTGATAAATATCAAATAGCAAAAGTGATTATTAATTGGGTTCAAGCTGCCTTGATTGTAAATTCCAAATAAAATGTACTTACTCCTTACATGCAAATCACTTGGATGTCATAATTCATTGCGCTTTTTGTTAGTTAATTGTTTTGATTAATTTTGCTTCATTGTGAACAGATTATGCACTTAATTGTAACGTTTTTTTTTGTTTGTAATTTTTGCTATAGTCAATACAATATTTTTTAATTTTCAAATTTTTTGATAAATTGAATTAAAATAACATTATTTTAAAAAACTCAACAATTTATTTTTAATTCAATCCAACTCAATCTATTTTCATCAATATATATTACAATTAAAAGTAATTTTATGACACAATGTTCAGTCTGCTAATAAATTCAAATATGACTCAAAACTTTCAATCAACTCAAATCTAATTCCTTAATTTTTATTAAAATAAACTGGACTAATTTTTTAAAAATACATTATCCAAAATGTGAAATAATGGTCAATAAACATACGGCTTACTTATTATATGTAAGTTTGGCAATTTCAAATTAGACCGACTCGACTCAAAATCCACATGCCAAAACCAAACCTTGAATTAACTAAAATAACGTTATTTTAATCTATAAATTTAAGAAGCTCAAGATCAAAATACTGTCATTTCGAAAAATTAACCAAAACTACATTATTTTCGAACCACTCAAACCGAACTTGAACAGCCCACTTGAATCAGGCCCGACCTAACCCATTTTCATAACTTGAACTAAGGTTGATAAATAGTAACCGTTCTGCAAAAAAAATAGCAAGTACATAATTTGTCACTATACTTAGATGGTGGTGTTTAGGATAGACTCCAAAAGTTACGGATGGACAGTCTCAATCCATCAATGGCAGAACTTTCAATACCGATGATTCCTTCAAAGCTCCATTCTCATAAGATCCGAAGCTCCAACCCTGTAGAAACAGAAGTTCCTTTCACAAATAATTTGATCACTGATATATTACACATATGCCGGTTTAACGATTCTTAGTTCGTATGATTCTACAGTAAACATTATGAGAAAAACCAAATGAAACTCTGAAGATG
>JANZXP010000195.1:40072888-40093840 GCA_027576715.1 Erythroxylum flavicans | reverse complement strand
ATCATGCATACATGTAGGACATAACATTTAAAATGAAAATAAGCTAAATGATAATAGTTTATTGAAGGAGTAAAATGCCACCTCCTAGAAGAACACGAGGAGTTTTGCAAGGATCTATTACACCTATTCTCTACCAAGAGAGGAGGGTATTGATGAGTCTAGAGCCCCGGTGATTGCTGTGGCGATAGTAGGGTAGGCTAGTGAGCCCTCTCAACCACAAACACAGGAGTCTACTCTTCCACCAGAGCAGATGCCTAATCCTTTCGATCCCTGAATGTTCCAAGCATTTGCTCAGGACTTTTTCCAGGCCATGGGTCAGATGCCATCTACTTCCACTCCAGCACCGGCTAAGAAAGGAAGACAATTTGATAAGCTGAGGAAGTATGGTACAATGGATTTTTATGGAACAATTGATCCAGAGGAAGCTGGGACATGGTTGAGGAAGAATGAAAGAATATTGGAGTAGATGAACTGTGAAGATGAAGAAAAGATGGTGTACGATGCGAGCTTGCTACGGGGTTGCATTGGTGGGAAAGCGTACCAGGAAGCCAGTTTAAACCGCCAGTGCTATCATGAGCTAATTTCCAAGCTACCTATAAGAAGAAGCATCTGTCCGAGGTGTACATTCAGCAGAAGTAGAGGGAGGTTTTGAGCCTTACTCAGAGGGAGATGAAGGTGAGTGAATATGAGTGCAGGTCTACACAGTTATCCAGATATGCAGCCGAGCTGATGATGAGTAAAGCAGCTAAGTGCCGAAGATTTGAAGCATGATTGCATTTGGCCATCAGAGAAAAAGTGGTAGTCCAGAATTTTTGCAACTTTCAACAGTTGGTAGAGGCTGCCTTGAGGGTTGAAATTGTGGAGAATATAAAGAGTGTAGTGAATAGAAAGAGAAAAGGAAGAGAACAACTTAGTAGGGGAGGTAGTATGCCTGTGCTAGGAAGGAGTGCCAAAACTTTCCCTACACCGTCTGAGGTTCCAAGCAGTGGTTCAAGTAGACCCAAACTGACGAGAACTATTTCTCTTCAAGCCTAGACTATAGGAGGAGGCAAAAGAGGAGAGGGGAATAAGCCATCTTATCCAAAATGTGACCACTGTCGCAAATTCCATAAAGGGGAGTGTTATCGACTGACAGGATCTTGCTTTAATTGTGGAAAGAAAGGGCACATGGACAGGGAGTGTCCACAATGTATAAGAAGAGAGGGAACTCAGATGCAAGCTTTAAGGAGGACTAAAACTGTGGGAGTTGAGTCTACAACTGAAGTGGGCAGTTCTTGTTGGACCCCAATTTTTTTTTCAATTATTATTGATTTATTTGTTAAAATATTTAATTACGATTTGTTTGTTTTTTTAATCTTAGAATTGGGTCATTAAATTTAGTAAGCATAAATAGAGATAAGGATTAGATGGAAAGATTAGAATTAAGTTAGAATTATTATGGGAATGTTAGAATTAAGTTAGCTTAAGGAGTTAGTAGATAAAGACAAAAGAAGGGGTAAAATAGGAAGGACAAGTTAAAGGAAGGGCAAAATGGGAAGACAAGAAAAAAATGTAGTCTTGGATAGGAGAAAGAAGAAGAAAATTGTGAGAAGAGAGAAAGAAGAGAGAAAAATGTGGGAAAGAAGAAGAAAAGAAGAAAAGAAGAAAAAATGTAGAAGCTAGGGAAGAAGAAAGAAAACGTGGAAAGAAGAAGAAGAAAGAGGATTTAGCTAAGCTAAGGTAATCTTCTTCATCATTTCTTCATGTTTGGGTAGAAAAAGAAGTAGAGAAATGGGTTGTGTTGAGAATGAAGGGATTAGAGAGAGAGTGGGTGTTGTGTTGGAAGAAGAGGAAGAAGGAGCCCATTTGATGGACTATGGGTAGGTTAGGTTTGAGCTTAATTTGTGTTTATTGTATTTTTTTATTATTGAAGTTTATAAATTTTATTAGAATGTTGTTGAATAGAACCTTGGTTGTTTTAGGAAACCAAGAGAATCTTACCCAAGAGCAAGAGGAAAGACAACCTTGAGTTAGATTTTTGCAAAGGATTTAGGTGGGTAATATATTCATAGTTATTGTGTAATTGGGCAAATTCTTGCCTATGTGTGTGTATGTTGATTTGATTCCATTTGAATTGCTTGAAATTGAAATCATTGTGAATGTTTGAAAATGGATGATGAATTATGATTATGTTATGTCTTGAAAAAGTTTGTGATATTTGTATAAAAAGGAAAGAAGAAAAAGTAAAAGAAGCATGAGATTATGGATTTGTGATTGACTGTATTGGGCATAAAATTTGTTTGTGATTGGGCAAGAGAGGAACTCGTTTCATTAGTCACATGCACGTTGACCTATAGCCTTCTCCCAGCTGCCCGCTTGAGGCCACAAGATCCTGAGAAATCGGACTCGTTTTGCTTACGGTGTAAACTTTGGTTTATTCGTTTCGTTCCACGAAACTCTCAAGCTATTTGTTTGTGCATTGCATCTTTGAATTGTCAAGTATGATGCATTTTAGTGTTGTGTTTAATGGCTAAAATCTATGTATTGTGTTATGAGTTTTGTGCTAAATTGATTAATGCTTGAATTGCTAGCTATACATGTGCATATGCATGAATTGTGGTCGATTGCTGATGGCTATAAATGCATTAGCCACTGAGCCGTGTAGCTCAACCCATCCTGTTTCCCACTTCTCAAGTGCAGAACGAGACGATTAGCAATCCTTGCAAGGCATCGAAAACTCCAAGATAGTTAGAGACTTTTGTACTAAGTTAGTGAACATTTTGGATAGCTTTATAGGCATATCAAACATGATCATCCTTGGCTTTTTTTGTTTAAAGATGGTGATGTGTATGTTGACATGTAAGTAAAGCTTGTTCCAATATTTACCTTGCTTAGCAATGAGAATTTGAGGATTTACTGTTGTGTATGATGATGTTATTTTACAGGTTGAGTATGATGGTTATGGAAGTGGAATGGGTATATGCATATTCTTCGCCGTTAAGATTGAAAATTTGTCTTTTGTTTTAGAATAGCATGCCAAAGATTGGAAAGGTCGTATGGGATTAATATTTTAAGGTGAGATTAAAGACTTTAACAAAAGTACTTAGTAGTTGAATAGCTATGAAGAGATATTGCATTTTGCAAGCTTTCATAGGAGTCAAAATCGTGTTCTGAACTCAAAGGAAAAACTATATCGATTTAGGTAGAATTAGCCATAGTAGTCTTCATGAAAGTTATAGCTTATCTTTCTAGCTTTCTAACGATATAAAGTATGAAAATTTTGAATATTGAAGTTGAGAGTTATACTCTTTACAAGTTAGTGATGCTACACATGGTGAATGTTGGACATTTTAATAGACTTTTTCTTTACTTGAGTTAATAGAAAATGAGTTCTATGGTGTTTTGAAATGGGAAGAATTAGTGTGATAAGTTAGAGATGAAATAGAGGTGAAAGTGATGAGGAAAATAAGTTAGGATTGATAAATATGCATAAGAGGGGTCATAGCTAACTTGTAGGAGTTAGAAATATGGAACTTGACCTGTAAATGTCCGTTAGGCGGACTTGATGTCTGCTAGGCGGACCTTCTCGAGTATTCCAGCATTTCAACTCAGTTCATGTCCATTTGGAGGGATATATGTCCACTAAGCGGACATTCTCGGGATAGTTATGAAAATGTGAAAATTTTGACCCTCTAGATGGAAAATCCTCTCTTCGAGGTCTTCATAGAAGTTTTAGAACTCAAAGTCCTCTTCGAAACCATATTTGAATTGTCTTAATCTAACATCCCTAGTGAATGTTATGTTTTTTGTCCCGAATCATGTACATTTGATAAGTTGTGGGCTTATCATTGCTTATCTATGATACATTTAGGCTTGAATGGATCTTGAAATGTAATGAGTTTGTTATGAAAATAAGAGATAAATTGAGCGGTATGTTAGGGGGACGTTTGAGGATATGATCATAATTATGAATATTGGGATGTTATAAGAACCCAACAGAGTGCTGCACTTATGTTTCATGACTCTCGAGTTTGACTCCGAAAACGGGTTCCAACAGGTTTGGTATCAGAGAACGAGTTAGACTCTAGAAACAAGGTCTAATAGTTGGCAACATATAGACTTGCAATCATCACATTAATTGATTAGTTAGAAGAAAGATCTTGGCTAATTCAATTGATCACCCATAAGATAGTTTAATAACTAGTTAAATTGGTGGAGTGATTAGGTAGGTTCAGAGATCGTTCAATTGACTTCATTAAATTTGATTAGGGACAATTAATTACACCTTGAGAGAGGGTAGTTAATACATTCAAAAATCTTAGATGAGATATAATTCGATTAATAAAATAAGAGGCAGACAAAATAGGGAGAAAGTGATCTTTTGTAATTAGATTCTTGAATTCTAATTTTCTGCATTTTGGTATTATTCATTATTCATTATTAGTCTTTCAATTTTGATTTAATTTTTCAGATTATTTCCATTAAGCAATTTCGTTTCTTAAACAAAGCTTGATCTAAATTAAGTGGTGTCTAGGCATCAATTCCTGTAGAATCGACATCCACTTTCTAACTACAAGTCACAACCCGTACACTTGCAGTTTTTAAGCGTAAAATGAGTAGATTGTTTTACATAAATTACACTCAACAACTTCCAAGTATACCTTTATATATGCTTACAAGAACTTAAGGACCAAGTAAATTAAACTATCTAATTTTTCTACTAAATCTACCAAGTTAGTAAGAAGTTATCCACTTCAAGCTACTGACTTCTTTTTTCCATATGGAAAAAATGTTTGGAAGATGTCAATCCTTTGCCACTTTATTCTACCCACTTTCTTACTATTTGAAGAAGTGCTCCCACTTTGTAAGGTAATGCTTCCATTTTCTTAACCACTACGCCTATGTTCTTTCTATGTGTCGTCATATTGTCGCCTCTTAAATATAAGTTCCTTAATGAGTTTTTGATTTCGTCATATTGGGTCATTCTTGTATATGGTCCATCCAAGCATATTCATAGTGCATTCATATTGCTTCATGAATAAGTTAGTACTAGTTTGAGCCATCATATAATAAACCTTGATGATTTACATACCTTTCAATATCTTATTTGAAGTTAATTTCCTTCATTTATCCTCAAATTTAGTATAACAATATTACACCATCCTCTTTTAGATCTCCCATCTAAATCTTGCCTCTCGTCAAAGATTTCTACTAATGTACATTAATGCAAGTCAATGCTCACCTACTCCTATTAATAATGTTCATTTTGCTCGTGTACATATAGGTATTTACCTTATTCTATCATTAATATGTCATTTCCATGTTAACCCAAGTGCTAAGTATTAGCCAAGACATACCAACATTTATATGATTCTATAACTTGGGCTTAAATGTCTAACAAACCACCCTTAGTAGGAAGCCCTAATCGAAGACACTCCTCCACTAGTGATCCTATTGAAAAATCCTTAGCAAAGGATTATAGACAAGATTTAGTCTTTGTTTCTATCAATGTATCACCTACGTATTATTTTCCCTCTAATTTGGTTTATTTACTTAGACGTTCATTCACAAGGCCCATTACACCTAACATAACATAATTATTAGGTTATACTTCTTTCGTCAAATCCTCACCTCCCTTTCTTTAATCCTTTGAGACCATAGAATTCACTTGCTCCTCACCCACCTTCCATTTTGGGCATTCTTAAGAATGGCCCTTCACAAATGAAATAAGCAATATTTCATTTTACTTATTTCTTTAACTTACAGTAAGAAGTTTTACATACCATCTCCTAGCCTTTCTCCAAGCCATTCTAATTTTTGCCATTAGTCTTGTCCTCTTTCAAGTTCAAATAGTTGGTGGCATTTGGAGATCCTCTAAGGTATTTGTAGCCACAATTACACTCGAAAGGTCTTTCATATTTTGACTTTTAAGCTTAACTTGTGCTTAACCTTGCAAGTCGCTTATGAAGTTAAATAACTTGTCTTTGTCTCTAACTTGTTGTGCACATCTAATATCAAATATGTGAATTTCCTCACATACTATTGCATTGAGATATCTTATTTTTATCACTTTAAAGCTTCTCTTATGAATTATAAAGTATTGTTAGGGAGGAACTAGTGCATTAGCTCTATCTTCATTTTCTCTCAAGTGTTAATAAAAGGTCTACCTATAGTAAAGTCATTAGAGATCTGCATAATCTACCATAGCTTTGCATCATCCACTACACGTCATTGTGATTAACACTTTTTTCGAATCAAACACTTTTATCATTGCAAAGTATTACTCTATAACCTATGAGAAAATTTTATCTCTTTAGCACTCATTTTCCATCAAAAATTTTGGCTCTCACACCTTACCAAAGTGCTCTCTAATCAAACTCTTGTTGAATACCTAGATATGACACTTTGAGCATTAACAAATTGTAGCTCATCTCTTTGTAAGCATTGTTCCTCAAGCACTCTCTTCATTTCTTAAAGCTTCATCACCAAGGCTTCAAAATGTTATAAAAAAGGAACCACAACCTCCTTCATTGGTGATAGAGGACTAGTAATTACCTATATTTTAGCAACTTTTCCTAAAAGATTGCTTCCATTAACTATTATTCATCGATGAGGCTCTGATACTAGTTATCCTCTTTGGAGCTTTGGCATCAGTTGTTCACCAACTGTCTCTAATATTATTCATCACAGAGACTTTATTAAGTATATTAAAATTAGAAGAAGTTGTTGAAGTCCTCATATATCAGCCAAATTAAGTTTTAAAGCCCAACTAAGCCTTCCCTTGTAATTTTTGGCCAATAAGTTCGTTTATTTTTTAATACCTCAAGCTACTTATGTTTAAGTTTTTCACTTCCACTCATAATATGCAAGTATTTAGCAGATAGATCAATCAAATGGAATAGATAAGAGATTTATATGGCAAAAGCCAACCTTTTATGAACTATTCATAATAATCAATACCTTACTCAAGTAACTTCCTCCTTATAGTACTTTATAATAAAAATGCCCAAGAATTTCTGACTCGAAGCTCATAATAAGAAATTTCCTGCAAATCTCTCTACTCTCTTATAGATAATTTAATGTATAAAAATTGGCACCTCTAAATGAACTTATAAAGATGCCTTTATATAGGTTTATAGAAACTCAAGAACCAAGTATGCTAAAATATCAACTTTCTTCACTAACTCTATCAAACTAGTAAGAAGTTATTCATTTTAGGCCACTAACTTCACTAAATCAATTACCATATCATCTAACCCACTTCCTCACTACTTAAAGAACTGCCCCCACTTTCTGAGCCATATATTCCATGGTCTTACCATATGTCATCATATTATCATCTCTTAGAGATAAGAACCTTGATCAAACTTTGGTTCAGCCATTCTAAGTCATTTTTATGTATGGTCAATCCAAGCACATTCATGATACAATCATATTGCTCAATGACCTTAGTTAGTAATAATAAGAGCCATCATATAATAAACCTCATAGATTTATATATAACTTTTCAACCTTCTAGTAGAAGTTAAGTGCCTTCGTGCACCTTTGGACTTAGCATGACTGTTGATGGATTGTAAAACCTATCTACATATTTTGCGTTCAAAAATTGCAAGTGAACGGGTCGTGACATGTAGTTAGAAAGGGCAGATATCGATCCTATAGGGATTGATGCCCAGACACCACTTAATTTAGAAACGACTTTGTTTAAGAAATAAAATTGTTTAATGCAATTAATCTAGAAAATTAAATTAAAATTAAAAGTCTAATGAAAATAATGGACAATACCGCAATTGCTAAAAATCTGAATTTAAGGATCTAAATGCTAGAGAATACTTTTTCCTTATTCTGTCTCCCTCATGTTTCATTGATTGAATTGTGTCTCATCCTAAATTTTTGAATGTAATAATTACCCTCTCTTAAGGTGTAACTATTTGCCCCTAATTGAATTTACAAGAATCGATTGAACGATATCTCAACCTACCCATTAACTTTACCGATTCAACTAGTTATTACACTATCCTATGGACGATTAATTAACTAATTGAGATCTCTCTTCTAATTATTCAATTGACATAATAATTGCTAGTTTATAGGTTATCAACTCTCGTTGTACAATCCTACACGATTTTCATCTCACTCACTCTCTCGATTTGTTGCAAGATGACAATTAAGAACAATAATTATTAAAGACACTTCATTCAATTCAATAAAACATGAGTTTTGACAAAATAATGAAGAAACAATCCCTAATATGAAATTAGCCTAACATGGTCTTTATAACACTATCAACATTCAAATAATCCATCTTTACAAAGAAATGAAGAGATTAAAGTGATAGAAGGTGAATAAGAAAACTCCTTCTCTTCTTTGCCAAAATCTAGAATTTGGGTGTTGATGTGTTATTTTGCTCAATATTGATGATGATCTATGTTTTCAATCCTTCCTTGATGCCCCAAACAAGCGCTCTTCACCCAAGGATGGTCTCTCTACAGGTAGGTGTCATCTCCCTTGAAGATGGAGGCTTAATTCTCTTTATATAGTCCAAAAAATTAGGTTTAATGAAGCCTCGCAGATTGCCTTGAATTTTAATTCCGACGTCTGTGGGAATCTGCATGATTCCCACGAGTGTGGGAATTACAAGCAGAAACTTTCTGTCTTAATTTCCCACGAACGTGGGAATTGGTCCCAGGTGTGATCCTCTTATCTTCTCTTCTATGTTCTCTTGTTCTTCCTCCAACTTGCTTCCCCTCCTTTCCTACACAAAAATAAACAATTCTTATCCTCAATTAGCATCCAACACACAAGAACACAATGGTAATCAAACTTAATGAAAACATACAAAATGAATCCTAAACTAGAACAATAAAGAACATTTATGCTAGAAAACGCATGCCCATTACCTATAAAAACATATCCTAGTGCACACTTATCACTTCTACACTTGAAACGTTAGTGATTTGGTGAAGATTTTGGCTGGGCGTTCATTTGATAGGATCTACATGATCTTACTTCTGCTATATATACACGTGAGTTACTTGGTAATGCTTTCGTTTGGATGGTTATGGCAAGTGCATGCGTGAAAGGTGAATTTGAGATCTGATTCTTTTTATTGTGGGCTGAATTAAGGGAGGCTTGCGTGTAACTTAGTCTACATCTTGATGTGGATTGATTTATGGTAAATGGACAGATCACGTTGCTGGGTTTGTAGAAAATTAGGAGATAGTTGAAAGTGTGTTGTGGTGTGCTTGAGTCATCGTTTTGGAAGGTGTTTTCATAGACTGGAGGAAAGTGTTAGTCAACTGCAGATTTTATGATGGTTGTTGCGTGATTTATTCCTTGCCTTGTTTTGGTTTGGTCTTTGTCTTGTCTGGGTTTGTCACAGGTGAATGATAATTGTTGACTAATTTCTTTGTGTTTGCAACATCTTGGAGTGGGTTGTTTGAGTGGGCTATCATATTTGATATCTTCATCTTGCAACTGTTAATTAATACTGGTATTTGCATGGATCATCCCACAGTTTATGGTGACAACTTTCATACCTATTTTGGTGGGACTAAATCTATAGGGGAGTTGTTTTTCTATTCTTTCTTAAGTGTTCTTATTTATGTTGAATTTTTGTTTAACCACTTGAGTCATTTATTTAATGTTCTTTCGTTAAAAGATTGTTAAGAAAAATCCTCTGTTGAGGTTAACATGAGTCAGTCGTGTTATTGGGTGTGAAATTCTTTCATAAGTTATGAGGACGAGGGATAGTGTCAATTGTTGAGTGATGTCGGCTTAGTAAAGCCTTGTATAAAACTATTGTTGTTAGTGAAAGTATTAAGTTAGGTGAGGGACTTGCAAACGTAGGCAAGATGTGCCAAACTGCATGAACAAATATCGATGTTGATTTATTTTCATGCATTTATTTTTTTATTTTTTGATTGTGCTAGGAACGACTGTGGTAAATTGAAGAGTTTGTAAAACTAATACACCCCTATAGTTTTTTCAATTGGTATCAAAGCGGGTCACTGAATCAAAACTTAGTAATCGATGTAGATCCTTGTTTCGCAATTATGGTTATAAGAGAAGGGGCATCCATCATCAGGCCACCGTTGTAAGATGGTTCAAATTATCCTAAGTGGAAATCATATATGAGAATATTCATTCAGGAATAAGGAACAAAAGTATGGAACTCAGTTTTAAATGGCTAAACACATCATGTGACGATTGATAAAAACGGAGAAGTGGTGTTTAAAGATGCATCTGAGTGGACAAGGGCTGAAGAAGAGAGAGCGCTTGGAAACTCTCAAGCCTTACACGCCATCTTCAGTGCAGTTGATGAAGGTCACTATGCTATGATATCAGCTTGTGAATCAGCGAAAGAAGCATGGGACACTTTGCAGACTATATATGAAGGATCGAAATCTGTAATAGCCTCAAAACTTCAGATGTTGGCTAGAAGATTTAAAGAACTGAAGATGGATGAGAGTGAAACCATTGGAGACTTCTATAAGAGACTGCATGATATAGCAAACTAAGCACATCGACTCGGGAAAAAGTACTCTAACCTAAAACTGGTTAAGAAGACATTGAGCTCGTTGCCTTCAAGGTTCATACTAAAAATTGTGGCCATCGAAAAAGCCCATGATACCACTGAATTGTCCTCGGATAAGGTAGTTAGGATTTTTACCAACTTTGAGATGAATTTATTGAGAGATAATCGAGTGAAGAGCAAAGGATTGACATTGCAAGTTGAAATTGGTAAAGCTGTGAATGACTTCGAGGATGAATCCGATGAGAATGACAATATGGAGTTATTGACAAGAAATTTTGGTAAGTGTTTAAAGAAAGTGAAGAAGGATAGATCCAATTTTAGGTTAAACGGTGGGAGCTCATCAAATAATAATTTCAAACAACAAGGGAAAACTTAAAAGGGTGAAAGTGAAGAAAATTCAATATCATGAGTATCAAGGCTTCGGACATGTGCAAGCAGAATGCGCTAACACCTTGAAGAAGAGAAAAGGGAAGTCCTATACAAGTACATAAGGGTGAGAATGAATCTGAAAGTGAGTATGGTAGTGAAGAAGAAGCTGTGAATAGTGTTGCGTTAGTTGCTTTATATAGTAATAGTTCAGTTACTTACTTTACAACAATCAAGAAGGAAGTAACTGATAACGAAAACGTGAGTAAATCAGAAAATTTTAGGAAAAACCTAAACAAATTAACTCAAAGCTTAATCTCATATTATGATAGTGCTTATATACTTCAAATGATGAAAAGGAAGATATTTATAAAGCCTATGAGTTAATGTATGCTAAATGGGTCCAAATATGTAAGAAAAATGAGAAGTTGAAGGAGGAAAACTCTACCATGAAGAACACCATTCAAGACCTTGAGAAAAAGTTGTTATCTACAATAGATGAGCTTAATAAAACAAAATTGAAGCTAGTCAACACGGAAAAGGGAATAAGAATGTTAAATGGAGGTACTGACAAGCTAGAAAAGTTGTTGGAAATTGGTAAGACTAAAGGAGACCTTCAAGGCATTAGCTATAAAGGTGAATGTTCTAAATCGAATGATAAGGAAATTGGTATGACCAGATCTATCCAAGGAGAAATCTTAAAGAAAAATCAGAGGTTCATACCTATATGTCACTTTTGTGGAGTAATCATGTACATAAGACCGAAATGTTATAAGTTGTTACAAATGATAGGCTTTGAGTTAACTCAAAGCTTAATCTCATATTATGATAATGCCGATAGTATTTCAAATGATGAAAAGGAAGATATTTATAAAGCCTATGAGTTAATGTCACTTTTGTGGGTCAAATTCATTAAATTTTCAGTAACAACCCATGTTACCAAAGCACTCTTAGGTTAGAAAGGGTCAAGTACAAGCATAAAGACATAGTGAAGGAAAAAAAAGAAATTGTCTAGATTCACAATTAGTTACTACTTTTAAAGAAATTGGTCACACTAAGGGTAAGTCAGTTTCTTTAGATAAAGAAATTAACCAAACAGTTAATGAGGAATAAGCCCAGGTTTGAATTTCTTAGAGGAGTATAGTGACTATGTGCTTTACATTTTTGAAGTATAGTTTAATGTTATTTATTTAAAAAATAAAAAAAAACAAAAAAAAGGTTCAAAGGAGTTATTGTTTAGGCTTTCTGAGTTTTTATTTATGGGTTTTCTAAGGTTCAGTTGATTGATATGTAAATGAGGCTATGCTTAATGTTGGGGTTTATGAATTTGATTAGTTTTATAAAGTTGGAATTGAAGTGAGAAGTGATATGTTGGCATACGTATTAACTGGTAGTAAATTGTCATCTTGGCTTTCTGCTATTGCACTACGTACTTATGATTCTTCTGCTGTACCTGCTACTGATTTTTATGCTTCTTTATTCGCTGAGATTGATCGCATTGAAGGCATTCTTCATTTTGGTAATGTTTTATCCCAAGATGGAGACATCATATTGTTTTTTGTGACTGTTCAATTCAGAGGAAGATTTTACGGTATCTTCGTGACTATTAGTCTTACTTTTTAGCATCTTTTTGTCCCAAGGGGGAGAAATTTGGATGATTGGATAATTGTTTATTATTGTTTCTTTGGATGTTTCTTGAAATTGAAGAACTTGATTTATGTTTTTTGGAACTTGATGTTGGATTAAGGGGGAGTTCTTTTCTCATGTGGATTATATGATTATTGGATTAAGGGAATTTTCTTATTTGTGACAAAAATGCCAAAAGGGGGAGATTATTAAAATATTTATTATATATCTCATTATTTAATTTTGGCTTTTTTGATTATCGGATCTTCAAGATAATGATTAAAAATCCAAATTAAGATAAGGAGCAATCAAGCAACACTTCGTATTTGAGTTGGATTCTGGTATAAGAATTGTAGTGAAATTAGAAGTCTATTTTTAATTGAAGTTCAAGTGGATTATGTCAAAGTATGGATAGACATCGTATTTCTTTCTGCTGTAGTAAGGTAGGCTTGTGTGAGTAATTCTTTCGGTGTCTTGATTGTTTGATAGAGCGCGTATGGGTACATCACGTTAGTGTTGTGTGGAGTATACTGTGAGATAGCCAAAGGAGTGTAGCTATGTGCGTGATTTTTTTGTCAAAAAGATTCCTATGTGCGTGACCCAACTTCTACACTTGAAACGTTAGTGATTTGGTGAAGATTTTGGTTGGGCGTTCGCTTGATAAGGTGTGCGTGATCTTGCTTTTTCTATATACACACGTGAGTTACTTGGTAATGCTTTTGTTTGGGTGATTATGGCAAGTGCACGCATGAAAAGGTGAACTTGAGATTTGATTCTTTTTGTTGTGGGTTGAATTGAGGGAGGCTTGCATATGACTTGGTCTGTATTTTGATGTGGATTAATCTATGGTGAATGGGCAGATCATGTTGTTGGGTGTGTAGAAAATTGGGAGATAGCTGAAAGTGTGTTGTGGTGTGCGTGAGTCATCATTTTGGAAGGTGTTATCATAAGCTGAAGAAAAGTGTTAGTCAACTGCAAATTTTGTGATCGTTGTTGTGTGATTTCTTCCTTGCCTTGTTTTGGTTTGGTCTTTGTCTTGTCTGAGTTCGTCACAGGTGAATGATAATTGTTGACAGATTTCTTTGTGGCTGCAACATCTTGGAGTGGGTCGTTTGCGTGGGCTGTCATACTTGGTGTCTTCATGCTGTTGCTGTGAATTAATACTGGTATTTGCGTGGATCATTCCATAGTTTGTGGTGACAACTTTCAGACCTGTTTCGGTGGAACTGAATCTATATGAGAGTTGTTTTTCTGTTCTTTCTCAAGTATTCTTATTTATGTTGAATTTTTGTTTAACCACTTGAATTATTTATTTAGTATTCTTGATTGATTGTTATTTGTTACATTTCTCTGGTCTTACTTCATTGATTTCTTGGAAAGAGTAAATAGGTTGGTAAAGGTATGAGAAACATTGCGAAAAGGTTGTGCCTTGCTGCTTACTCTGATTGATCTCATGTTTGTTTTGCAAGAAAATGTGGAGAAAGTAGATGAAATGCACTTCTGGGATCTTGTGTTTTGATAAATTTCTCGTTTCTTGACAAGTCCTAAACACTGTTACCTGGTTCTCAAGCTCTATTAAACCAGTTTTCTTTTCTTTTCGGTTATTTCTCAGAGAAATCTTTTTTTGACTTGTATCTTTTTTCCTATCGTTGTTGTTGGGTTGATTGACCGTTGATGATTGATCCTGAACTGATTGTCCTTTTAGTTAAAGTCTTGTTCAAACATTCGTCCTAAACATTGTTACCTGGTTCTCAAGCTCTATTAAACCAGTTTTCTTTTCTTTTCGGTTGTTCCTCAGACAAATCTCTTTTTGACTTGTATGTTTTTCCTGTCGTTGTTATTGGGGTGATTGACCGTTGATGATTGATCCTGAACTGATTGTCCTTTTAGTTGAAGTCTTGTTGAAACATTCTCAGTATATATGACAAAGTAGGAGAAAAGATTCTAAAGAGCTATCCTCAATAGATTTTTGTATTCTTTGGGGAGTTTGTTGACTGCGATTACCTAAAGTTTTAGGTAAATAATTATTAACTTCTTTTTGGAAATATGGACCAACGTTATTGAGATTTGAAAGTTAGCACCAAAATGGTGCATGTAAGAACCAAGTTTGTGAAATTTTTTCTTTTCCTTCTTATTCCTTTTCTCTTTTGTAAATCAATGGAAATTTTGCTTTATTATTTTTGCTCTCAGTGCTAGAAGCTGAAAGAGAGATGGCCTACAATGGAAGGGTACACCCTGGTTGTGTTAATTTTGGCAACCCTTATCATGAATGTGGGGTAGCTTGCCTAGAGAAAATAGCATAAGGCCATAGACAGAAAGAAAGAATAAATCGGGTCAATACTCTGTTAAAGCAAGACATGCTCTTCATGCTTCAATAGCTTTCTCATTTCTATCTCACAATAATCATGGTTCAATTGATACGCGGCTTATATTTTACCTAGCTTTTGCTCCAAATTCTTTTCTTGAATTGTATGACATCAATTTAAGCATAGTTTTTGTAGGAGATTTGACGTGAAAGATAGCTATCTTCTAGTTTTCTGACTCCATTTAGTTAGGAAGCTTGGAACTGATTATCCGTTTTGTTTAGCTATTTGTTCTGTAGCAGTTTTATCAAAACGATAATCTCTTCCCCTAAACCAGCTAGGCACTAGCTTTTTGTTTATTCTTGTTAAAAACTAGATGAAGTTTTTGCTTCTAACCATGGGGTTCACTATCTGTGTGATTGAATCTCAAGTTATTGCTTTGTTAAGTTTGTCTAAAGTTAATTTCTCATCTTTCTTTATTCTGAAGAAATGTGCGATGATGGAGAGACCAGGGTATCATGCCTCTAAGTTTACTGGCTAAGTAGACATTTGAGTAGAGGCAGTTCCGCATTGTTTTCTAAATGCAGGTCTTTTACCTTTTTCATTTCTCTTTTCCAAGTAACCGTTATGGCATGAAAGGGGAGCTTGGCAAACGATGGATAGAGGAAGGAAGACAGATCAATCTTGTCCTAAAGCGTCAAACCCTTACCATGAGTGCAACAAATATTGCAGCTATAATTCTGCTAAAGCTGCTTTTCAGGGTGTTGAGAAAAAATCAGGTTTTTTCCCTCCTCAAAATGCTATCTGTTGCTTGATTATGTGGACCTCTTTCTTTGACCAAAATAGAGTTACCTTTTTTCAGTTTGACATTGAGAAGGTTAAACTGCATAAAGAAATGGGAAAAATACAGAAAATGACATGTGATTCTAGAAAATGCATAGGCAAATTATAACTGAAACAGCAATACACAGATTGATGACTAAATAGAAGATTGAGGAGCCCGAGGAGAATAAAAGACGTCTACTTAAGCACAATGCGTAGCTGTAATTATGGTTTGAGGCAACAAAATTTGAGTTCAGTAAAGTAGTCTCTGAATTATTATCCCCCGAAATTTCTCTACAGTCTAGACAAAGAAGAATTAAATTATGTTTTATTGATCAAAGTGCACCATAAGTAGAGTGTTGAGAAATTGCTTTCCAGTCCATTTTTCCCCCAAGAATATTTTTTAATCCTAGTTGACTCTTAATTGTTTGGGGCAAATTGCTCATTGTTGACTTATTTATTGCAGGCTTCCAAAATCTTGACGGCTTTCAAAGGAAAAAGAAGTTATCTGAATCTCAGCAAAAGACTGAGCAAGTTGTTAATAGTGTCCCTGTTGTAAAATCAGCATATCCTAACAACACTGCATCACCTCGTTCACCTTATACTATTGAGAAGAAGATAGGATTCGAGAATAATCAATCTTACTCCTCCTCTCTGCATTCTTCGGAGGAAAGTCACTCCAAGAACCATTCCTTTGACCAGGGACTAGTTCAACCTCATGAGGTTGTCCCCGTAAGTATACATATCAGATTGTGTCTCTCTGTCTCATGTTGAGAGTTTTTATTGTAGTGGATATCATTTACTTACCTCTGTGTTTTGTGTTCTTCTTTCTAACGGCCTGATGGCACCAAGATTAGTTTGAGTTGGTGTGCTGTAACTCCACTTATCAAACAGGATGAAGATGAAGAGATTTACAGATCACTTAAAGGATCTTCTTCACCAGTCGCAAAGATTCAGGACAAAAATGCTTCTGGTCCAATTATTAAGTCTTCAGGCATTTTTCGTGCTTCAGAAGGCAGTAATGGGGATCAGATTCAATTTGTTATTTCTGATTCATGTGTCTCTGTCGGGAAATATCACGTGAGAGCGACTGTGGCCTCTATCCTACGTTTGATCTTTGAAAAGTATGGAGATATAGCAGCCAATTCTCAGTTGGAGTCCACATCACTCCTTGCTTATTATCTAGAGTGTGTCTGCTTTGTGGTTCAGAAACTGCATTCCACTTCTTTCAAGAAGTTGACAAAGTCGAAAATAAAGGAAATGTTAGCTGTTCTTAAGGATGTAGAGTCTGCAGGAATCGACATCAGTTGGCTCCATAGTATATTCAATGAACTTACAGAAGCCATGGAGCTCCGTGACCAGCATGAAACCACTGAGGCAGCAAGACGCAACTGCATTCAGGATATAGAGTCATCTAGGCAAGAACTAGAATCCATGATGAAGGATTTGGCTGAGAAAGAAAGGGCAGTTGCTGACATCAAATCACGAATTTCTGAAGCAACTGCTCACTTGAACGAGCTTGAGCTTGAATCTTCTCAATTGAACAATACCCTTCAATCCATCAAGTCGAAGATTGAAAAGATTCGGTTCAAACCGTTGGGAGATGAGCCCTTGTAATGCAAACCTGAAACTAATTGCTCTTGCATTCCCACGCCATGTTTAGTCCTTGCATAAGCTGATTTTATAAAAAGAACATGAATGAGACCAGGCTTTGTGTTTGGCTGTTGTAGTACCTATTTGTTAGTTAATACGATAAAAAGGTAGTTAAAGGTGAGATTCTTGTGAGTTCATGTGGGAATAAGAGTCGTTTCCTGTGACATATCACTTCTTTTCTCACTTTGGTTTCTTGTTGTCTCATTGTATTGCACAAAGGGGTTTTTTTTGGTTGAATCGAGAAAGGCCTTCTATTAACCTTTTCACACGTCGGCCAATTTAGTATCTTTATGTTAGTGTCATTCTTGTTTCCTGAAAACTGGGAAGTTCAGGATAACTACGATATGGTTGGATGTTGAGGTTGACTTGTCGAGATGAAAAGTTTTGCATCTTTTAGGTTTATGCATTAAAGGTACGTGAGAATAACTTGGAAAAGCTACTACTACCCGTGGGAAAGAATTTTCATATATTCTCATATATTGAATAGGAAGTATATAGTCATATATAGGACATTACAAGCAAGAATTTAAATATAGAAGGCTATCTAAAACTATCTAATGTAATCCCTTAATTTAAGGGATTACAAACTTATTCTATCTTATCTATTTACAGTCTATTTATATCTTAGTATAATTTATTTATAGTTGTTAGTATTTCAACACTCCCCCTCAAGCTGAGGAATAGATGTCTTCCGTTCTTAGCTTGTATACAAGATCATGAAAACTTGAACTGTTTAGCCCCTTTGTTAAAACATGACGTTCTAATGGAACATAAGACACACACATTAACCCTTCTTCCAATTTTTTTTAATGAAATGTCTATCAATCTCAATATGCTTTGTCCAATCGTGTTGTATATGATCACGAGCAATATTGATGGCTGACTTATTGTCACAATAAAGCTTTATAGGGTTGTCCCATTTGACTCTCAAATCATCTAGAATAATCTTCAGCTAGAGCAGTTCACACAATTCTTGAGCAATAACTCTAAATTATAATTCTGCAGATGACCTTGCCACCACATTCTGCTTCTTGCTCCTCCACGTTACCAAATTTCCTTCAAGAAACGTACAATACCCTGTAGTTGATCTTCTATCCACTATGGAACTTGCATAGTCAGCATCAGTGTAAGCTTCTAGAGCAAGAGTATTGTATCTTCTATCCACTATGGAACTTGCATAGTCAGCATCAGTGTAAGCTTCTAGAGCAAGAGTATTGTTTTTCTTGAACAAAATTCCTTTTCTTGGATTGCCTTTCAAATAATGTAGAACCCTATAAACAGCTTGAAGATGAGGCTCTCTTAGATCATGCATGAATTGACTAATCATGCTTACCGAGTATGCTATGTCTGGCCAAGTGTGAGCAAGATATATGAGTCTACCAACCAGTCTTTGATACATCCTTTTATCAGCAACTAGTTCTTCTTTAGCTTTTCCCAACTTGTGGTTTGGATCCATTGGTGTAGAGACTGACTTACACCCAATCTTTCTTGTTTCTACTAACAAATCAGTCACATACTCTGTTGAGATATAAAAAACCCTTGTATGGAATATACCTCCTCAATACCGAGGAAGTACCTTAGTTTCCCAAGTTCTTTTATCTCAAACTCTTTTACTAATCTCTGCTTCAATTTATGCTTCTCTTTCTCATCATTCCCAGTCACTATAATGTCATCCACATAGACTAGAAATGCAGTGACTCCCTTGCAACCGAATGTTCAATGAAAAGAGTGTGATCACCTTGGCTTTGTTTGTACCCAGACTCCCTCGTGACTTTTACAAATCTCCCAAATCAAGCTCTAGGAGATTGTTTTAACTCATAAAGGGCCTCCTTCAACTTGCAAACTTTGTTACTCTTGTCTCCCTCAAATCCTGGTGGGATGTTCATATAAATTTCTTCATCTAAGTCTCCATGGAGAAATGCATTCTTAGCATCATATTATAGGAGCTGCCAATTAAAGTGGGCAGCCAATGATAGTAGAATGCTCAGAGTGTTCATCTTTACAACTGGGGCAAAAGTCTCTTGATAATCAATACCATTGATCTGAGTATACCCTTTGGCCTGCAATCTAGTTTTATACCTCTCAAGAGATCCATCAGCCTTATATTGGGTGTGAAAATACACTAACAGTCAACAATGTTTTTCCCTTTTGATTTATCAACAATCTCCCATGTTTTATTCTCTTCCAATGCATTCATCTCCTAGCTTATAGCATCCCTCCATTCCCTTTTTGACAATGCCTCAAAAATAATGTTAGGGATAGTGTTGGTTTTTAAACTCACAATAAAGTTTTAGTAGGTTGGTGACAGGCGCTTAAGAGATACATAATAAGATAGAGGATAAAGTGGTCGTTTAGTGCATTCTCTAGTTCCTCTCCTAACAGCAATAGATTCAAAACATTGTGTGTGTAAAAGTGAGTCAGATCTTACCATGATTTCATTTCCAAAGTCTGAGTTGGATTCTTAAACCTGTGTCAATTTTGGAATAGCCTTTCTCCTTGAATACACCTTAATAACGCTAGTTGGAACATATGATGACACAAGTTCAGTAGTAGAATTGGGGAACTCAGATGTAATTGGTTCAAAGGGCTTGAATGTTTCAACAATACGTGATGGAGCAGGAGGAATGTCAATTAAGTGATTCGAAAGACTCATAAGTGTTATCTTCCATCATTGAAATCTCCCCCTAAAGAGAGTACTTGGAGAAAAAAAGGTGTATTTTCTGTGAAGGTGACATTTGTAGAGATATAAAATCTCCTAGATGACAGATTGTAACACTTGTATCCCTTTTGAGTAGGTGAGTAATAGAGGAAGATACATTTGATGGCTCAGGGTCTAGTTTGTCTCTATGTTGGTTATGAACATGAACAAAGGTGGTGCATCCAAATACCCTAAATGTGAGGCCATTTGAGGTTCTGAAGTGTGGGTAGAAGCTATTAAGAATTTCTATGGGACTTTTGTTATCTAACACATGTGATGGAAGTCTATTTATCATATATGTGGCTGTAAGAACTGCCTCTCTCCAATAAGATTGAGGGACATTCACTTGAAAGAGTAAGGCTCGGGTGGTATTGATTAAGTGCCCATTTTTCCTTTCTATTATCCCGTTTTGTTGAAGTGTTTTAACACATAATGAATCATGGATAATGCCTTGTGATTGAAAGAAAGGTGACAAAGTCTGGTTGAAATAGTCTCTGGCATTGTCTATCCTAAAGCTTTTTATTTTAACCCCATATTGGTTTTGAATCATAGAGTAAAAATTAGGTATAACAAGGCTAACTTCAAATTTTTGTTTAAGAAGAAAGAGCCATGTTACCCTAGTACAATCATTAATTAAGGATACAAACTAACAAGCCCTAGAAACATTAAGTATAGTAGAAGGACCCCATATGTTACGATGAATCAAATGAAATAGACGGGAGCTTCTTTTATTGCTATTAGGAAAAGATACTCGAGTATGTTTTACAATTTCACAAACATCAAAATGAAATTCAAAAATATATAATCCTTGGAACAAACGAGGAAACATGACCTTTAAATGTAACATCCCGTTTCCAGAGAACGGGTCGGACTAAAGAAATGGGTCCAGGCGTGGTAAATTAACACATCTCATGCTCATGCAGTTGTGAATAGTGAGTTTTGCGCATAAGAATTTATTGTACATGCAT
>JANZXP010000195.1:40055091-40065277 GCA_027576715.1 Erythroxylum flavicans | reverse complement strand
CATTCATATTAATAGAGAATTTAACGTTGGATTATTATTATTATTATTATTATTATTATTATTATTATTATTATTATCATTAAAGTTATAAACTTAATTTTTCTAAAAATGAAATATCTAAATCTAAATATAATATTCATACCCTTATAATTTTTTTAAATCATGTATTCATAATTCATTTTACACATCAACAACTGTTAATTTTACCAAACATTTTTAATAAATAATTGATATCACTTGTTGGTCAAATCAGTTATTAACTAACCGCTGATAAAATCAGCTAATAGCTAATGCAATTAATTGTTTGTCAAATAGGGTCTTTAACTTTATTTTGAATTATTTTTATTATATAAATGTTTAGATAATATTAATTGGTGAAATTACTAATAAGTTAAATTTTGTATTAAGTTAACATTTTAAATATTTAATTGATGTTTTTTAATAGTTTTATTTAGTCTTGTGGGTTGTTTGAAAATATCCTTTCTATTAATTACAAATAAGATTTCGCAGTACTAAACTTTCTTAGATGATTTTTCTAGGTAATTGTTGAAATAATTTTATTTAGTATTATAAAAGTAGATAAAATATAATTTCTCTCGGGAATGGAACAAAGTGCAGATCATATAGATATTGTTGGGTCCACAATGATCCGAGGGTGGGAAGAAGCCTGTTGAAACATTGATCCACGGAATCATGTGGACACCAGCTGTCACAAAGAGATGTAGGAGCATCTTGCTTGATGGTCGGGCATATTTCTTTTAGTGGTCCCCACCACACCTTCCACTTTCCTCCCATCTTTATCTTACAAACCCATATGTACTAGGTTATATAATATATATCTCCAAAACCACTTAAAATTTGACACGTATTTTACAAAGCTCTAGCGGCTTCCAGAGGACAATTGGCTGAGCCCAGAGCCTGGCCCGGCTTCTTTTTTTGAGGCCCAAGCCTAATTTGATTTTTAAATTTTTAAATTTAAATTAAAAATAACGTCATTTTTATTACGGATGTCGGACATCGAACCTAATCAACTTGGGCTTGAACAAACTGAACTAAACCTTAAATCTGATCAACTTGGGCTTTACAAAGCTCTAGAGGCTTCCAAAGAACAATGGGCTGGGCCCAGAGCCTGGCCCGACTTCTTTTTTGAGGCTAAAGCCTAATTTGACTTATTTGTTTAATTTTTAAATTTAAATTAAAAAATAACGTCATTTTTATTACAGATATTAGACATCGAGCCCAGTCAACTTGGGCTTGAATAACCTGAGCTAATGCTTAAATCTGATCAACTTGAATTTGACTTCATTGATCATAGCCCGGGTCTCGGCCAAGATAAGCTCAAACTCAAATTCCATCTTTAAATTCGATTATGCGAAAAAAAAATTAGTCGAATAGAGTTGAATCAAATTTATTTCGATTTTGACTTGACCAATCGAATCATATTTTAAATAAAATAATTTTTTAATATTTTAATTAAACTAATTTTAATAGATTCGAATTGGATCAACCCGAATTGCCATATATAGTCCATTCTTCTTTCACCAATCGCTATCCCTTTTTATGAAAACGACTTGCCGTTTCTTCACAGAGAGTGGTTCCTTCAAAGTGAAGGGAGTAGAATTGTACTATGCATTATGGGACCCTATTTTGTTTTATTATATATTTAAAAATTACATGAGACTAATAATATATTAGTAGAGATCATATGGAAGTTAGTTCTCTGATCGAGTCAATTATTAGAATTATTGAATAATTATAATAATTATTTTGGTATTATAAGTAAGAATGATAATAGATTGGGCGGAGTTATTGTCCGACTCGACCTAAAACACAATTTAAACTTATAATGGAAGAAAAATTCAATCAAATTTGGCCCAATTTGAACCAGTCCAAAGTCAATAAACTCGACCCTGATTGAACCAAGTTCAAGCTCAAGTTATCTGACCCAACTTGAAGCTTAAAGCCCATACTTTTCATATAAAATAAATCGCTTAAGTGAAATAACATCGTTTTTAATTTTTAAAATTAAAAAATAAATTTAATCAGACTCAATCGAGTTTTAAGTTGCCCAAGTTTGATTGGGTTCAAGCTCAAACTTGATGCCTTGAACCTGATTAAATTTTAAGTCGAGTTTGAATTCAAAAATAAAATTTTAATTCGAACTCGAGCTTAAGCAAACCCGAACTTGACGGGTTCAACCCATTGTCAATCCTAATTTGAACTAGAGTAAGTTGCTCATATGACATCATTTTGAATGAATATTCATGTCATTAAGCCGTTTGAAATAAGCCTCGAGCTAACTCCTCAAACTCGAGTTTAATTAATTTGAGTTAAATCAGGCTTAATTACCATGCCTCATTAGAAGTAATACAAGGAACTTGTTGCTTATAATGAAGTAATATGATTTTAAGTTTTACTAACAATATTAGGTTAAATATATTATCTAATTTGAATTAATTGCATTTTAAGTTCAAATTAAATTTGAAATATGGCCTCGACCCATCCCAAACATTTAGGCAAAATGAAACCCTTTTATTCAATACACTTAATACATTTGTCTTTGCTAAGAACCATGAGATATCATATGATTAGGGAAGGAAAAAAAAAGTCCAATCCAGCCAGATCTAATCCAAAATTAACATATCCGACTTAAATTAATCGAACTTCAAGCTAAACTTAAGCTCTAACTCCTCATCTCGACCTGATTCAAAACTGAAAAATTTTACATAAAATGATAATGCTTTTAAAATTTAATCAGATCTATCAGACTTATGCTTGGGCCTGATCTTGAACACAAAATTCTAAGCCTAAGCCTAACATATCATTGTCATCCTTAAATAAAATATCTATACCAATCAAAACTACATATTGCTTTAGTTTTTTTATTTTTTTAGTTGGCCCACACAGTATTCTAAGAGAATCTCAATTATAAGAAAGCGTCTTTAAGCCATCACAAACAGACTAATCCCCGATCACACCAAGTTTAGCTCGTAAGGGGTGAAATATTGACCAAACAAGTTTCTCTATTCTCAAGATTCGAACTCGAAACTTTTGGTTAAGCAACGAGTTCTTAATTTTGCCCTTTAAATTTTCTTAGTTTACAAACTTAGCTCGATAATTTCTGTGTAAAGTCAATATAACCCCAAAATTTTTCCATACAATCTAATATAGTACAAGATGATTTTGTACCTTTTTCGCCTCGATAAGGTACGGTACCCAAAGTTCCATAACCATAGATTAAAGTTAAACATCTTTTTAGTCAGAACATAAACAAATGTATTAACTTTGATGTCACCTGAACTAACATTTAAATGTCACTCTTGTCGTTTCTGAGTCGGGAGCTTTGTTTTGCCATAATTTGAACTGAGCTTCAATGGAGGAATGATGGATCTAATCATCTAAACATCACATACGATAGTTCCTGTTCGACCCCTTTTGGCTCAATCACTTGAAACTGAAAAAACAAGGATAAAAGAATCGATTGAAAACAGGTTCAAGCATTCAGATCATTCGGACAAAGAGTGCATGTGTTCAAGAAAACTGACCAAACATCATTAGTGCACGAAGCGTGAAACAATCCAGTGTATCTGGTAAACAATCAAGCAACAAGAGCAAGTATGGTTGGTATTAACTGTTCTAAGTTCCGATTTAAAGGTAATGAGAGTACTAATCCCGAGTACTTACCAAGTTATTTTCAGGGGCTTTCCAATAGAATCCTTGGATTGCAATCACAGCTAAGTTTGAAGTTACAATAATAAAAATACTCAAAGCATGCACTCCCATCCATTCCAACACATATGTCAACCGCCTGTAACCATATACATCTACCTGTAATAGACACAATTTGAAACAGGTATAGCAAACCAACAATGTTGTTCAATGCAGATCAATCCAAAAAATGAGTTGAGAAAAGTCATCCTATGCCTACATAAGTCGGATGTTTATTAGACCTTACGAGAAATTTTACATTGTTTGACATGATCATTGAAACTTGGTTGAAATGTAGGCATTTACAGTGATATAACAATCTTCTAAAAGTTCATATCCTCATCACAGGGTTTTATGTCCTTTACTTGAATGAATATAGCAAGGTGGAATCTTTTATCTGTAATAGTCTTGGTAGGTAGATAATCATATACTTCTAACATGGTTATTCAAACTTGGCACTCACCAACAAATACAAGACGCAAAATGTGATTCCTGCTGAAGCAGAAGTGATCAGCATGTAACTGATTGTGTAGAGAGATTTATTTACAGGGATGCCTGAAGAAAACAATTGAAAAGGAGTCAATGATTCACCATATCAAGTGATCTGTAAATAGATATAAACATCAATGCTTCTCATTGGCCAAGAACAAGCATCAAGTTCACACCTATTTTTCAAGAGAATAATCTCATGATTGAATGAAAGATCTCTGTGCAAGTGCATGCAGCTAAGTATTTTATCAATATCCTCCACCAATGACACTTTGATATTGAAAAAAAAAACCCACATATTCGATAAGGAAAATATAATGAACGGGCATACCTACAAAGAAAAGGATTAGGCCGAGTACAAGCAATGAAACTGAGATCAGGGACCAGTTTCGTAAGCGTATCTTATGATCCTGTAAGATTTTGAGCGACACCAAACAAAGTCAGCAATCAATGAATGGGATGATGCTTACAGAATATATTGAAGTAAAAGATCAATGGAACCAAATTTGTAAACAAGGTATTTAAAGAGACTTGCACAAAATCATTCAAATGTCACTCATCAATACAGTTACCCTACACACGATTCTCGTTATATGATTAACATAAGGCATAACAAAGATAAAGAGTACTGAGATGGAAGTGAATGAAGAACATGGCTAACCTGTATGTGAGCAAGAATGTGGCCATATTGGAGCCCAACTATGCAGGTGACTGCAGCTGTTAAGGAGCTGTGAAATGCAAATGAACCGTACCATCATTTGAAACACATGAAAACAACTTTGTGGAATCCCATCAATATCAAAACTATGTGGTCTAATAAAATTTTAATTTGGATTGGTAACCATAAATTCCACTTAAACAAAGATGCTTCTGTTTAGATATAAAAACAAAAAAAGAGAACAGACAAATAGAACTGTCAGATTCACCACCTTAATAGGCCTTCAGGATCAAATGGGGCACGACACCATGGAGGTGAAGTATCTGAAGGACTAGGGGACTTATTGCACTCCTATTAAAAGGATATCTTTTGTTACGGATCTATTTAAGGAAATTTGATGAACACAAATACAACGAAAACCAAACTCTTACCTTAAGGTTTTTGTAAACCGGTTTTGCGTATAGGTGATCAATACCAAGAGCGTAGCGATCAATCATACCAGCTGCATTACAGGCAGGTCCAGGATCTCCTCTTACAGAACATTTTACCTGAATCACACAAGCAGTGTAAAATCAAATATCAAGAAAAAGGTTTGGCACTTGACAATAACCTCGTACAAAGAGGGAAGGGAAACCAAAAACTTCCAATCTTATGTCCAGTACATAAAACATTAAAGTAGGGGAAAGTTTTTGCATCCACAACAGCTGGGTTTACAAGAAAGAAGCTTACAAATATATCTGCTTTCGTCATTAATTCTCACATTACTAATTTAGCAACTGAAGCAATTCGATGGTGCACAGTAAACTTGCTTGCAGCAATTAGAAGCAGATTTTGAGAGCTCATATTGAGAAAAGTACAAGACACAACAGCATAACTTTCACTGCTTCGAGATGATAGCTATAGAAGGGTCGTTGTTTAGGGAATCTAATTTAGATAAAGAGATCATAATTGAAATGTATCACCTACTGCTCTCCACATATGTACCAACATATTCAATGGACAGATCAACATTTTTGCCTTCAATGCTATGTTAAACCTCCAGAATGAATAAAAGCATGTCATTGAATAAAAAATAGAAAATTTTCAAAGAAAAATGAAACCAGAAGAAATCTTGCATTCTTCACCTTGTAAGAATAAGTTGAATTTTTTGCAAGTATGTCGATCGGACTGGACACCTCAAACTGCCAATCTGGCACATATATGCCATACAACAAACCCAAATATATGGCTGACAGTCCAGCTGCAACACACCTACAAAATGAAACTTTTGTTTGTCAATCAAATAGGCTTGAGATGCCATATTCACTATGATGATCATATGTCACACACTGTTTAGCCTTATCGATCTTTTAGCAAGTGTAAAAGATGAAATAACGTCAACAGGCGTACAAAATCAGTTCTTCCTGAAGCATTGACCACATGGCAATATGATTATCAGCATAAAATCAAAATTACTAATCGTACATAAATACTGTTCGGATCTAGATCAGCAAGTGTTAAGTATCCATTCACTGTTTGGAACATGAATTCATTAACATTGTTCAAAAGCTTATAATGTGTAATTGAATGATAACATGTAAAACCAAACTTATAATGCGCAATGCATTGATAACACGTAAAACCTACCACTGCCAATAGTAGATCCTGAGGAAAACTGTTTCACTCTTTGTTCGACATGAAAACCAAATTGCACATAAAGCTGCAACAACATACCCAATTGCTATTCTCTGAATGAAAGAAGACAAGCCAAAACCTTCATTTAGTAGTGTATGGAAAACTTATGGTAGGGTAGATACACATTATTAGCCGTGCACAAACATTCAGCAGTAGTAAGAAAATTCAGTTCTTAACTTACATTACCTGTAAAATGCCTAGCCAACGAATTTTTTCAATGTCAACACCATAGGACAAGGAATTTATTCCGTGAAAATAGCCACCTGATAATTGATATAGGTCATACACATTAACCTCAATGAGGACATAGGTATATATGATGTTAATAACACCAAAGCAAAAGGTTTGATTGGTAAGTCACCAACATAAGGACCATTAACTTAATGAAATCCAGAATTTAACAAAGAATGAGCCAGTGATCTCTTTAGGTCTGTCATAATATCTTCAAATTCTTAACGACATATTGTCAAAACGTATATTCTAAATAAGTATCAATATTCTAGTTCTTGCTATTGGTTGCATCGGGTATTCAAGCTCTGTTTACAATAAACCAACAGCTACTAGATCTATGATTAGTAGTTAATTGTTTATCATATTCTAGTTATAAATAAGATCCTATTATGAATTTTCACCTGTGGAATTCAAGTCATGGCAATATACCTTGAAGAAGAACACCTAAGACAAAAAGTTTTACTGCTCTAAGAACTGCCTTCCATGTGGAATTTGCTCTGTTTGATACTCTCTGGAAAAATGCATAGAAGATCAATACTTTCAATTCGATATCCATGAAAATCACCAAGTCTGATAAAGAAAAACAGATATCCTCTAAACCATTGAAAACAAGGTAAGTGAGTGAAGCAATACCTTGTAAGCAAGTGCAATAGAGACTCCAGCTATAAAGAGAAAGAAAGGCATCACAAAATCTGCCAAGTGAAGACCATTCCAAGGAGAATGAGCTATTATTGGAAAAACTGAGCCACCATAATCGACCAACATCATTAACTGAAAACAAAAACAGTGGAGAAAATGTGTAAATTAGTAACCGAAGAACAAAGTATAAACTTTTTACGCTGCATTCAGTTGCCTTAAATTTCCATTATTCACTTGGAAAAGTCTTTAGCTTGCCAATAACTTTCAACAAGAGGCAAACCGGTACTAGAAAACGTTTGATACTTGAACTTGCAAATTAATCAACAACTTGTGCTTTGCAGCCATTTCTCGCATAACAAGCAATAACCCAGAAAGTCAATGAAGTCCAATAAAACAAGAACAATAGTTACATAAAAAAGCACAAATCTTTCCATGAAAGAATCAAAAAAGAATGGTAAAGGATTGATCTTTTTGAATGATAAGCAAGATATAAACAAGATAGATGAGAAATAGAGACAGAGAGAGGACTGTGAAGCTCACAAAAACACAGAGACCACGAAAGACATCGAGGGAAGCGATACGTGGAAGCTTCTTATTGGGCAAAGGTTGTTCCTCCGTATCCAACAGTGGTTGGTAGTCTGCCATTTCAACGGCGGAGATAGCAGACAAAGTGAGTATTGTTCAATACAGAGAAGAAGACGAAAAGGGTATTGGCCAAGTGACGCAGAGAAGGCATACACTTATAAATTCCGTCCTAAAAAGAATTGTCTTGGTTAAGAGAAAGGACCACGCAGCAGCAGTTGACTGGTCCCAACATGACAATGAATATATATATTAACATACGAGAAAGCTTAGAAGTACCTGCAAGAATGAAAAGGTTCAAACTTTGACTCGAAGTACAAAGTTCTATCAGTTACACAAGAAGAGAAATTCTTGGTGCGTGGACCAAGTGATGGAATTTTAATTTTTTTTATAATAGTTAACTTTTAATTATGATTAACTTATTAATGTCTGTTTATTTTGAATTTATTATTTAATTTAAATTATTGAAATAAATGATTATTTCCGGAACGTAATTTATCTAATTAAAAGTGAACTATACATGATACTCAATAACCATATTTTAAAGGGTACAAAGATACAATTACCAATTATAATTTAAATAAATTCTAAAAAATTCGTTAATCTTTAGGCTTGGTTTAGGAGAGTGGCAGTGGTTGACAACCTGCTGAAATGATAAGTACTTATTCTCAATAAGTACTTATATGTTTGAGATTGCTGTTTTGGTAACTGTTGAAATATGAAAATAAGTATTTGACAAGTGCGGCTACGATTGCTGAAAAGAGATAAAATGACTAAAAAGTCCATTGATTTAATAAACTATTAATTATTGTATAAATAATTTAAAAATATATTATTATTCATATAAATTTAAAATTATAAATAAAAATATTAAATAAAAATAAGAAAATAAAAATAAAATAAATTTAGTAAATAAAATATTTCATAAAAATATATTATTAGTGATATTAATTAAGAGTATAATGAAAAATCAACAGTGAAGGTTATTGATAGAAAGTAAAATTTCTACCGCAGAAACAGTTTTCTACCGCAATTCTCTTTCTACTTATTGATTTTTGCGGTGGCACCACACTTTTCTCCAACTTCCGGTTGTTTACTGCAGATCCAAACATATGATTGCATTTGAAAACTGCGATAAATAAGTACGTATTTCCACCATACCGCAGATTTAAACGCAGCCTTAAATTTAACTCAAAATTACCTAGTTACTCTCCTCGTTATTCCTAATCTTAAGTTCAGTACTTATCTAGTTCATTGAAATTCATATTTCGTTGGAAAACAATCCCAACTTTAATTTTCATTAATTCTTCCAACCTAATCTTGTGAATTATAATTAATCAACTCCGTAAAAATTAAAACTTAAAGGACTTTATCACAAAGTTCAAGGTGATTAAATTTTTTTATTTTTATAATAATAACAACAATATTCTTAATCACTATACTCTTCAAATATGTATTGAATAAATCGTCAAACATATATAATATTTAAATTATATATTTTAAATAAATTCTTCACCAAGGTAAAAACCATAAACTCATACTTAATAATAAGATATATGGTTGTTCTAACTAACATATAAAAGTCTATTGTCTTTCAAGCCTAATATTTTTGTTAGATTTGATAATAAATCAGGTTGAATTTGTACTATCCATTACAAAAAAGTGTTATTGAGATCAATTACACTATTCAAGTCAGTTCGAAACTCGATTCAACCTATTTTGATATATTGTTTTCGGATCAAACAATTATTAAGATGTTATCCCTAACTTTTGTACCCAATATTTTTAAGAAGCTTTATCATTTGGACCACTTCTTGGAAGCTATGTATGATGGATACAGGTTAGTGGACGCGATGGCTTGGAACCGCATATCCATTTTTTGAGCGCATTTTCAATACCCTTTTTTAGCTTTGTCCCATATGGAAAATTAACAATTTAAAGCAAAATTATTATTATTATTTTTTTGCTTATTGGATGATTCCTTCAATAATTAAAAAAGAAAAAGAATAAACATGATTGTGTAAAGATTAGACACTACTAGACTTTGTCGGGGTTGTAAGAAATAATAATGAAGGTCTCCCTTCTAGTTAACCAGTTACTATCATGTTTTATTAAGGCTTGGTTTGAGAGAGCGGTGGTAGTTGATAACTTACTGAAATCAACTTGCTGAAATGATAAGTATTCGATAAGTACTTATGTGTTTGA
>JANZXP010000195.1:40038740-40052734 GCA_027576715.1 Erythroxylum flavicans | reverse complement strand
TATTATTATTATTATTATTATTATTATTATTAAATTCCTTATTATTATAAAAGAGTTGTCATAGAGTTGAGAGAGAATGAATGGTTGAATTGGCTAGTGCATTTTTTAGAGTAAATTCCTGAATAAAGTAATCTAAATACCAAGGGGTAGTGGGATTTAAAATCCAAAAAAAGTGCTACTACTTTCCTTGGGAAAGTTTTTACTTTCCTGAATACTCAAAAAAATGAACCAAACACAATAATGTAAATTTTAGGAAAAATATTACTTTCTTAAGTAAGAATCTATGCCAACAAAACAAGGCCTTAGAGAAATGTGCGGATGAGATAGTCTGAAACAAAATTGACACAGATTATAAGCATAGAAGATTTCATTCCGATCTGATCTGATGCCTAACTTAAGCTCGTTTAAATCAATTTAAAAACGACATCATTTTATTGTAATCGGCTAAAACAATGATATTTTAATTTTCATTTTCTTAATTTTACCAACTAAAATAACTTCATTTTAAATAATTAAATTAAAACAATTCTATAGACTTTGGGCCGGCCGAGCTTTAGTTGCCGTCCCCGTTTGTGCCAACAGGTAAGGCTAAGAAATGAGTGCGTAAGAAGAAGGATGCCTTATCTATGTTGCCTCTCCCCCTCCCACCATTCTCTTATCTTCCCTTCCCAATCTCCAGAGACGCATAAACAAACAATAAGGAAACAAAACAAAGAAGAGTGTTCCAAACACCAGAACAGGTTGCATTATGAATCCCACAGTCACAGAAAACAGCAGAATAAACATCACCACTTAAAGTCATGACTTATATTGGAAATACCATACAAAGTATTAAATGAGACATCCAACAGACAGTAAAACTTAGACTGAGAAAAGAGATCTCACAGCTACACAGAGTCCTCGAAAGAAGAGAAACCAACCACCCTGCCTTTAGTCCTTCCCGTGATGTTTGTTCCTTCAAATTCTTTCTCCACGTTAACAACTATGACTGTGTAACTTGCCATTATCATCAACCAGAAGGCACTAATGGAAGGAAATCAACTGCTTTTCCTACACAGATCATGACCACATAACCTTATAAATATATATAGGTATGATTCAGAGCACATTAGACAGACGAGTGGACTAGTGGGGTACGTGATGAAGAGTGATGTGCGGTTGATGATGAAGTATCGGATTCTATTTGTGTAACATGGATGTTTAATTTCTGGATTTGGCTTAAATTTCGTAGGTTCTGCAAAAAAACTGAAAATTGGAGACAGAAAAGGTGCAGACAAAGATGATTGCTACTCAAAGTGGAAGAAAAGCTAACATCATTCAGTCCTTTACACAAGCACCTTCCGATCCACTGCAACATTTGATGTAATGTGCAAAAGAAGAAATTTAGAGTTGGGATTTGTTCAAAGACTCATAACACGGAAGATATCAATAAGTTCATCCCAATAGCTTCACTGAGTGTCATACATGTAGCAAATGGTGTCAGTTTATCCATTACCTTTTACAGAACTTTCACTGATATAATGCTTTGTTCACATTTCAACTCAATAGATAGATAGCTGTCTCCACTGAGCCATTAGTGACTCCATTGAACTCTGTAAAAAGAGTTTTTAAGAGGTGACTATGTATAGAAATGAAAGATTACCTGTTTATTCTTATTATCCTCGCTCGCAGGGAGATGAAGAAGAATCTCATCTACCCAAATCCATATATAAGAAATATATAAAGTGGTAGGGAAGGAGATTGGAGAAATGAAGATCACCAAATCGGCATACCATTCTATAATCGGGGAACCATAGTGTAGTCAATATGCTCAATCTGAATTGATTAAATTTCGAGTCAAATTTAGATTTTAAAAATAATTTGAAATTAGATCTAAATTTAAGCCCTTTGAAATTAAGTGACTCGGTTAAAACACCCTGACGAAAACAAGGTGCTCCATCCGCTCAAGCCATAGTGTCACTCCGGCATCAGATCCTCGGTGTGCCAGTTTCTCTGTTCCACTGTTCCAACCTGTTTTTGCACTAAATCGATCTGAACCCCAGTGTCGATTCAAAATGTCCGACCAGTTTGGTTTTAACATCTCAAAACAATGTTTAAATCTTCAAGGTTTAGATGCCTTTACCAACCACGCATATATTCACTCCTTCCAACCATCATCCTCTTCAAGCTTTGGGTGCCCGACCCAAACATTGCTTTGAAATCATCAAAGGTGACATTTTCAGGCAGCTTAAGTTAAGAAATTGATAAGAAAAAAACATGAGAGGAATTTAATGGGAGGAACAAAAACATCAAATCTTCAATTATATGAGTAGAAACAGACTCAGCAAGAATTTTTCATTAAAATCCACAAGAGATTAGACAAAAACAGCATCCTTAATCGCATATCAACAATCCTACTATGAACATTATCACATCATTATCATAATCTTCATCATCAATCACTCAAATGCCCATTGGTTCTCCCTACGAACCTCCTCTTCTTCGTCTGGGGTGAAGTCATTCTTGATGTTGAATGTCTTACGGATCTCTTCAGGAGTCTTGCCTTTGATCATGTCAGCCACAGTCTGGCAGGTCAAATCCAGCAATCCCTTGATGTTCAAATAGTTTGCAGCCTGAAGAACATTACAAACCCTAATCTCTCAACAAGATCACCACCAATAGAACAACGATACAAAAGCTCCAAATAAAGAAAGTCATAGCAATTTTCCCATCAACCCACCAAAAATCTTTAGCTCAAACCTAATATTTGCACACAACTATGAAATAATCATCAGAACATAACGAACCAAACATCATATATACACCTGCAGAATCAGTATTATCCCCAAACCAATTAAAGAAATCATTACATAGAGCAAGGAATTTAAGGGAAGGACGCACAAGGATAAGATCGAAGAGCGTATTTTGGTCAACTTTGACAAAATCGGTGTCCCAAGTCTTGAGAGCGTCGTCGGGGGAGGCGGATGCCGACGACGATGAGTCTTTCTCCTTCTCCTTCTCGACTGCGGCGTAAACGTGCTTCTTGCAGTACTCTATGACCCTAGCGAGGATCGCTCCGGTGACGTTGGGCAACGGGATCTCGCTGTCAGCGCAGCCGTCCTCGATCATGTGCTTGATCGTCTGCGACTCCACGGCAACCGACTGCTCGATCTCGAACGTCTCGCCGTCCGACGACTTGAGGATGATTTTCTTGGAGTCCGACATTGTGTCTCGGATTAGAAATCCCAAACCCTAGATCGTTTAGATTGTTGCGTGATTATGACGGGTCACCTTATAAACGGGTTGAGTAGGTGACGCGTCGTTTTAGTGAGGGTTAGATTGTTAAGTAATGACAAAAAATGGCCTGCCAATTAGTTAGAGATAACATTTTGGTTCAGATCTAGTTTGATTTGGTCTAAAAGTAACGAGATTGGTTAGTGTTCAAGTTTTGAGTTAAGATTTTTTTTATATGAGTTTTAGACTAAGTTTCAGATTAACTGAATTTCGAGTTGCTCAAACCCGGTCGAGTTCAAACTCAAGTCTCAAGCTTTAAACTTAATCAATATTCAGGTAAGCTTAGGCTCAAGTTCAAGCTCAAGCTCAAGTTCAAGTTCAAATTTAGGCCTGAGCTCTGACTAGTCTAATGTCAACATTAATTAGTTAAAAGTTAACGAGTTACAATTGAAGTAATTGAATTTCTTTGAAAATAATTACTTGATAGAAAATCACTTTATTGAATTAATTGAACCTTTGAAATGATGAGTGAAATTGAAATTTTAGTTTACTATTAAATTGAGTTTTAAAAATTATCATAAATATTTTTGTTATAAATTTTGGATTATGTAACTTCTAAATTATTATATAATAAACTTGAATTTTTCATATAAAAATATTATTCTTTTAATTGGTAATGTTAAACTAAAAAATATATAAACTCTTCAACATTTTCAAGAGTTATAATTTATAATTTGAGTTTGAACCTTTTATTTAATAAATAGTTTATTTTAAATATATAATTTTAAAATTATTAAATTCATCTAAAATTTTATTTAATCCACATCTAAAAAAAACTATGAATTTCTTATTATAAAGGAGAAAAAATTAAATTAAAAAAAAATTTGTGACTCCTTTGCAAAATTAGTATGCTTTCAAGACTATCATTACGAATGTGATGTGTTGGCTTATGATTGTATTTGTATAAGTGTATTTGTATAGTATGATGTGCGAGGATCAAATCTTATGTGCTCATATTCTTGTGTCAGCTTTATTATGAGCGATCTCATTCACACTTTTTTTGGATCCCATATATTTGTGTGAATGAAATCGCCTGAAACAGAATTAGCATAAGATTACGGGCACAAAAGATATGATTCTTAAAAGCGGAGCGTAGGAAAGAGAAAAGTTAGTATTTTTGTTTCGATCTAAAGTTAGGAAGTAAAGTGTGAGTTGACCTTAAGAATCTAGCTTGGACTTCAAAAAAGTTTAAAAACTTGAAAAATGTTTAAAATTTAATCAGGTTTCAAACTTTTTGATTCGATCCAAACAACTTCAATTTAATTAAGTTTCCAAATAGACTCAAACTTATTTAAAAAGATCGACCCGACTTAGGCTTGACAATTAAAGTCATGTCCAAACTGATTTAATTGAGTTTCAAACTAAGCTCTTATTTTTTTTAAGCTTTGAGTCTGACCAAAAATTGAAAAGTTAAAAAAAATGATGTCGTTTTAGTAAAATAAAATAATTTTTAAATTCGTTTTAGTAAAATAAAATAATTTTTAAATTTAAAATTAAAAATAATTGGGCTAAGCTCAAGCTTGGGCCAGACTAGACTTCAAGCCCTCCGAGACTAATTGAGCTTAGACTCAAAGTTAGACTATACACCTCAAGCTTGCTAGGATTTTGACCCTAACTCAAGCTAGGGCATTATTTTTTGAGCCAGGCTCAAACTTGGGCAGGCAGGCTCGACCTAGCCCACCCCAAAGTTGTTGCCACTGCTAACTTAACCCATTGCCAATGCTATAAAAGAGGATATAATTATATAAGCATAAGCTCTTTAAAGGAGTTTGAAAACAGTGCTTACAACACAATCAAAACAAGAGTATGATTTCTCCAAAAGCTTCAACAAGATCCCACCAAAGCTTTTTTTATAACTTTGACACTGGTAAACCTGCCAGGAGTTCATAACAAGTAAGTTCAAGAAGTTACCTTTTTTTTTATCATTAAGGACTTCAAGAGCTTTTTTTTTTTTTTTTACCTAAGGCTTTTGCATTCACAATACTTGGACTTGCTGGTGGAGGACGAGCATTCTCGTTCAAGAACGGTTCTACTTGATTCGGATTTCCCCATATCGGGTATCCCTTAATCTTTCCCTATATAATCAGACATAACAAGTGACTAACAGTTGAGTAATGTTTCATAGTTCATCAGGAATCAAGATAGGATAATAAATTGCAGTTGACAGAGGTTCAGTGTAGCAGTTCATTCTGCAGAAAGTTATGGTACCAGGACATTGAGTGCAGCTAGAGTTGCCATTCCTTCACGAGTCCACTAGGAGAAGAATGAAACATGATATATGCAAAAGTGTTACTGCCAACTTCAGAAATGTCTGAATGTCTTCAGATTTCGTTTAATCAGATAGGATCTCCATTAATATTACCTTGGAAGCAGAAGCAATATGCGGTACTACTACAGCATTCTTCATATCTGCAAGCCCAGGTTTCATGTATGGCTCATCCTAATACAAAGACAGATCAAAGAGAAATCATGGATTAACTTGGGCAGCTTTGGAGTTTCATACATTTTCGTATAGATTCTGATTTCTGAGAGGGAGAGATCCTAGAGGGATAATCTTACCTCGAAGACATCAAGACCAACTCGAAACATGGGATTTTGTTTCAAATGTTCCACAAGAGCTACCTCATCAATTACTGGACCACGACTGCAGTTCACGAGGACAGCTTCCTGCAAAGATAGAGTTCAGTTTGCTGATCCCCAAGAACTTGAATAACTTCTCAGCTTTTGATTTACGAAACTCGTACCTTCTTCATTGTTGCAAGCCTTTCTTTGTTGATCAAATGGTAAGTGGTTTTATCCAAGATAGGGTGCAGACTTATCTACAAAGATCATCATTCACTCCTGTTACTTTGGACCAAATATTAGTGAAACTAACAGATAAAAGTTCTGTAAAAGATTCCCACCACATCTGCCTCACGAAGAACCTCGTCCATGGAGGATGCTCTTCTCCAAGTAACTGGTTGTTCACCATTAGCTTTGAGGAATTGACCATAAGCTGTAACATAAATCATGCTATTTTGAGCAAAGTTTGTTTTGGAACTCGTCAATTTTAACAGAACCAGAGCGGCTTGCCTGTGACAAACTTCTCTAGGCGAGTGGCTTGGTAAAGATCATAGTAAATCAGATTCATTTTGAACCCCTCAACCTGTGACAGAGTAGAAGCATTGAAGCTGTTTCAAAACAGAAGTCCTTAAATTTTGGAAACATGTCAGAAGAGAAGCTATTTCATCCCTTTACCCCCTTTCCTACCACATTAAGGAGAACTAGATGAGCAACAATGAGACACCCAGAAGAATTCATTATATCGTCGTTCAGAAAAATTAAAGATCAAGCATTCTTTACATCTTCACCATCTTGCTTCTTTCATACTACTAAATTCATAGGAATGAAAAATTACACATAACTTCTTATCAAAAGAAATAGAGCTGGTTTTTGAGCTGGAGTTCTCACAAATTCATGCTTTTAAAAGCAAGACAAGATTAGTTTCTGCTATGAATTACTTAATCCATTTGTACTTGGCAAAGCTACCATGTAACTTTGATCTTTTTAGTCATTAATAAACAGTTCACTGATCTGCTCATTTGAGCAGCTTGATGATCCAATTTTACTGATATGGAAGACATTTAAATAGCTCATGGAAGCTATAACGCATTTGACTTGAAACTGAGTTGACAAAGGCTTACCATCATTCTGGCGTATGCCGATCCAATACGACCAGCTCCAATGACGCCAACTGTCTGTCCTTTGAGCAAGTTTCCTACAAACCTGAACTTAACACGAAATCCAAATTATGCATTGGATTAAAGAAAGCAATGGAAATCGAATAGATAATCCAATAAGCAACTATCCGTACAAGTTAGGAAGCCATCCATCGTATAAACCTGCCCTCATGAACCCATCTGCTTCAACTATTCTTCTAGCTGCTGCTAAAGAAAGTGAAGCCGCTAGCTCTGCTGTTGTCTCTGTAAGAACTCCCTAACCAAATTACCAATTCAGAAATTCATTAACGTAATACTTATTTGCAAGAGATCGTTAGCTACCCATTTATTACTACATTGAAACTTGCAAGCAGTATTTCCCTAACATGTTCGAAGACCCAGAGGGACCAAAACCCTAGCATGGAAGGGAAGGCATATTTCTAGTTTATATAGCAAGAGGTAATTGATCCAGTAGCTGTAATGGCTATAGATATACATATCAAATACCTAACAGCCACGAATATAAAGATCTAAAGACATATCTATCTGTATCGCCAATAATAAGTACTCTATGCTTCAGGCCTTTAGCGGGTCCATTGATACAATGGGGTGAAGAATTCACATGAAGTCATCGACCACTTCAAAACAACAAGACTACAAACTATAGTCATACAAAACAAGCAAGCTCCTTGAGAATTGAAACTTACAGGAGTGTTTCCAACAGCAACACCATACTTATTTGCAGCATTTACATCAACATTGTTGTACCCAACAGCCATGTTACTAAAAGCTTTGCCTCCTGCTCTGCTTAGTGCTGCAAATAAAGTCTCTCCCCAATCTTCTGTCAACTGAAACACATCCCAAAAACTCACTCCCATATAGATATTAATACCTACCTTTGATCCTATTAACAGATAAATTACCTGGCCTATGACTCCGTCGCACTTATCACCAATCAAAGCGATGATATCCTCAACGGACAGTATAGTTTTTTGCTGGGTACATATCTAAACATCAAAAATAAGCAAAAAAAGAAGCGGGTCTTTCATCAAATTCACAGAAATGAAAAGAACATCAACTAATTATTGTGAAGATCAAGAAGAAGAAGAACAAGTTTAGATACCTCAACACGACAGTCTTGCTCTACCAAGAGATTGATCCATCGAGTTCCTGGCATGGGTTTGGTACTAACAACCCTGTACTTGCCATTGGGGTTCCAGACGTCAATTGAAACTGGTTTTGCCATGGAAGCTAGAGCTCACTCTGCAATGTCCAAGCTCGAATGTTGAGTGTGGCTCAAGCTCAAGAACGCTGGATGGTCTTTAAATGTCTGTTAGTGCAGTTAATGATTCGGTGTGGACGTTCACAATCCAAGTAAGCTAAGTCTTTGTGAAAGAGTTGACTTTGTGCTCCATTTATTGGTTAAACTTAACGGATGCAAATTGCTAAGATAGTTTGGTGAGTGCTTGATTGCTTTATTCTCTTAAAAATGTGAGCTTTAATGGATGGTGGTTGTATTGGAGTTTTTTTGACCTTTCAATTGGTGTTGAGATAATGATGACGTGGCATCCAATCAAAGATGCCACGTCAGATCACTATTATCCCTTTTGTCAATTACAAAAATGGTCTTCTTTTGTTTGGATGATATTGAGACTCTGTATCACTTTCTATGGTCTTTGTGGGGAATCAAGAAGGGTAATTCACTATAGCCATTCATTTGCATTATTATAAGGGGCAATGTTTTAAAAACTAAACCAGTTCAATCTGTTCAATAACAAAAACTTTAAATTTTTCGGTTTAGTTTTTAACTTTTTAGTTTGATTTAGTTTGAAAAAGTTTATCAATTAATCGATCAGTTTTAATAAACTAGTCAATTTTTATAAATTAAAATTAATTAATTAATTTTTATTTAATGGTCTTTTTTAATAAATTTTAAAATTTTCAATAAAGAATGATAGTCTTCTTTAATTATTTTAAAATTGCTTAATTTTATTTAATCTTTAACCTATTTTATAATAGTATGATACTGGTTAAACTTTTTAAATCTTAAACCTCTTATCTTGTTTAACTTCTAGTCCAATTTTGAAAACATTGTTTAGAGATTATATTTTGAACAGACTGATCTGAAATTAATAATTAAAATTTGAATTGATTAAATTCAATTTAAAAAAATTTAATTCAACTTTATAATATTTTTTTATCAAAATTCAATCAAGTTTCATATCAGTCCTGAATTAAAAAAATCTACTCAGACTCAATTCAACTCATTACCATTATTAAATATATTAATAATAAATAAATAAATATTAAATTAAATAGGCCCAAATGATCCAATTGAATAATTAAAGTGAGAATTTAATTAATTTTAATTATTATTTATTTAATTTCGTTAAGTGATTTATTTAAAACATACTTTTTAAGGCTTGTAGCCTATTGTATATTGTTAATGATATATTTAATATTAATTGAAAAACAATAATTGAGATGGTATCTATTTTCTTGATGAAGCGTAACCTAATATCTTCTCTTTAAAAAAAAAAGGCCTAACATACATTAATTGGGTCAACATTGAATTAGGTTTAAACTATAAGGCTTTTCACAAGGCAGCCCAATTTGTGAGCCTTTAATTGGGATATCACTTGAAAATTGTAGAGCTAGGAACCTTTTTAGTTTAGTTATAGCAATAGAAAAAATTGCTTAGCCCGACCTGGTTTAACCTAATCAGAAGTCAATAAGTTTTGTTTGAATTGATTAGACACTAGATCAAGTTTGAACTGTAAGGGTTGTTTGGTTCTCCTTCTATTTTTCTGCCATAATTTTTAATTTTTATTTTTAATTTTTAATTTCTGTTTTTCTTTTAAATAAAAATAAAAACTTGATTGGCTATTAAAGTTAACGTAATTATATTTTTATCACTAACAATAATTATATATTAGACAAAACTTAATGATACATTAATTTTAATTAAATAAATTTATTTAATCTCTTAAATCATATTTATTTTAACAAAATAAATAATTTAAAAATTAATATTTATCTGAAATATATTTTTATTATTAAATCAATTTTTATTATAATATTATATATTTTAAATTTAATTATAGTTATTAATAATTATTAAAATTTAACTACTTATAATTTAATTCTAAAAATTAAATTATTCATATTTTTATTTATTAAACATATAATGTTGAATTAAATTATTCATAGTTTTTATTAAAATTTAAATAATTAAATAATATATTAAATGATAGTAAATTAGATTATGAAAAAAACATAAACAGGAAACAAAAACTACTTTTTATAGTTTTTCATAATTTTTTAAAATCGGAAGAAACCAAAACTAAAAACTCAAACAAACTAATTTTTTTACTAAATTTGAGAACAAAAATAAAAAATCAAAAATCAAAATAGAAACAAACAGTCCCTAAAAAAATTCATTATTTAAATTGGGCTTGAATTTCGAATCTAGTCTTACTCAACCATATCTAAAAGCCAAAATTTTCATAACATTACTTTGAGTAAAATAATGTCATTTTTAACTTTTAAAGTTAAAAGATAAATTTAATAAAACTCGATCAAATTTCCAGCCATCGAAACCAGATTAGGCCAAGTCGAGCCCAAACACAAAGTTTTGAGCCTACTTGAGCTGAAATATTGGTGGCTTCATGCTTCTCAAATTTGGATGATCTAAAAAGGGGAAGCATTCAATAAAAAAAATTTCCACATTACACATTTAAAGTGTTTCACTTACCATGGACTTCTAGAAATTATAAAATTTTAAAACTCAAATATAAATATAATTGAGTAAAGTCAAACTCAAGCTAAATTGTTAGACTTAAATTTACTAGTGACTTGTCATTATTTTTTTATCCTTGCAAGTGTTTTATATACTAAACAATTTCATATACCAATTCCCAAAAATAACTATTTTTAATGGATTGACACAATTTACAAATTTAATTAAAATGTGATTTGATTTTAGCTTATGGTAGAAGAGTTAAATTAGTCTTAATTTTTTTTAAATTTAAATGTAAATTTAGTTATAAGCTCTTCACTTTTATTTATTAATTTTAAATTAAGTCAAACTCAAAATAAATTATTAAACTTAAATTTACTTAATAAACTAGTAATTTGTCGTATAATTTTTTATTCTTAATGTTTTTCCAAAATGAAATATATACTAAGCAATTTCATATACCAATTGCCAAAAAATTTAAATAATTTTTAAAGAATTTACACAATTTTGCAATTTTAATTGGAATGTGATTTGCAATCTTAACTTATGGAAGAAACACATTAAATTTTCTATTTCAGTTATTCTATTTCAATTTTGTTTTATTAAATCTTATCTATATATTTATATATGACCTGTATAAATATATGAATGAGATTTAATAAAATATAATAGATACAAAATATCTAATATGTGAAAGGAGAGCCAAACGAGCCTTTAAATGAATGGCTTTTGTTTGCATTGTTCTCCTTCGGCGTGTGTGAGGCACAAGCCCACACGAGGAGTCTATGTGTGGACTTGGGGGCAAGCACAAGGTGGTTTCTGTGTGTTTGGTGAGCTTTGACGTGCCAAAGTGTGGAAATTTCTTTATAATTGGTTAGTGCATTTTCAAGTGTTAGGTTTCACAAGATTAAGAGCATTTAATGCAATTGGTTAGGTCTTGGATTACCAAATCAACTTTCTCCTATTTATTAATTATATTATTATTTTAATTTCAACCCGAATAAATTTAGTATTATCTAAACCTCGTCAAGCCGGCCTTTTAGTGATTAATGGATAAAAAGAGAATAGGGGTGACAACGAGTCATATTGAGTTAAAGTTTGAACTCGAAATTTAATATCTAACCAAGACTCAACTTAAAGTCTAATTTAACTCGAACTCAAGCCTAGAATCTCAAACTTACCCTAAAATTTCAGGTCTAAACTTAAATTTGACTTGGCTATTATCACCCGTATTCTCTTTTATAAATTTAATACTAAAAGTAAGGGCTCTAATTTTTTATTGTTAAAATACTGAGAATATACTTATTTTGAATTTATTTTACTTAAAATAAAAATATTTAAATTAATAATTTAATTTAATTAATATTTTATAAATTCAACCTATCTTTATTTAAGCTCAATTTACTACATCATCAAAATGGAAAACAACTTAATCATATAGTGGGGACAAGTGTCTTATCTCCAACATAATGGCTGCTTAGTGGTAAGGTAAGACTTAGTCAACAATAGTGTCCTAAACATACCATTATTGCCCACTTAATGCATTAAAAAAGCTGTATTTTTTATTCCTAAACTTATTTTTTTCAAAGTGCATCCAACTAATTTCATTAAAGTTTTTTCTTTTTTTTCCATAAACAATAGACCAATACAAGCCTAACATTGTAAATTAGGAAAAAAATAATTAGTTTATTAATTTGTCTACAATTGAGAAATGCCAATTTCATATTTTTGGTTAGGTTATAAAAATACATTTTTTATGCCTAAACTTATTTTTTTAGAAAAGGGCCTCCAACTAATTTCATTAAAATTTGATTTTTTTCCATATTCATTAGACTAATACAAGTCTAAGATTTGAACTATTAGTCTGTCTCAAATTTAATATATTAATTTTGAAAAAGCATTAGTTACTATAATACTTATTTATTTTATTTTATTTTATTATTTATTTTCATATAAATGATTTAGAAATAAATTGAATACTATTAAATGAGATTAAATCTCCTGTACTAATTATGGTGTTTTTATCATATTTTATTAAATCTCATCTACACATTTACATAAACTCTAAATAAATATATAGATGAAATTTAATAGAACAGAATAAGTATAACAGAGGATTTGATCAATCTCATTTTTTATTAAAATTTTGGTTGAAACTGCCGTTGTAATTTTGAAAAAATAATTAGTTAATATATTTTTGTCTTGGGATTTGGGAAATGCCCATTTCTTGTTCTGGGTTAGGATATAATAATAAAATTTCAATCTACACCCAAAACTCTATCTTCTCCAATCCCACACCTTTCTCCCTTCCTCTTTCCTTTCTCTGCAGAATCTTTACCTTTAAAACCTCTACAGAGAAAGCCAATGGAGGGGCTTTTATATTATTATTCTCCAACCTCCATGAAACTCCACCTTAAGCCCACCGTCACACTACCTCGACTTGCCCGATTTGACTTGCCGAAATTTGGATTTACGCCTCTAACTCGGCATGAACTCACGCGAGTCAACTCGGTCTCTTGCAAACATAACAACCCATCTAGTCCTTCCGGTAAATTACCAGATTTATTGCATGTGCGGGCTGAGACATCAACTGGGTCGATGCCAAGATGTGAACTTGTCGAACAGATTGCTAGTGAAGCCTCGACGCAGCAAAAGGTATTCATCATTTAGGTTAAAGTTCTAATCTTCTGATGTTCAAGTTTCTATATTATATTTCGGCGACGGGTGTTTAAATATTATTGGATAATATTGCTGAATTATGGTGGTTTCATGGTGTTAAACAGTACGATATCAGGAGAGAAAACAATGTCTTTGACTTGTTGGATGCTTGTTTGATAGGGAATTCAGCAAGCACGTCGCCCTTAACAATCAATGACTTTTCACATGTAATGTTGGAAGGTGGAAGAGTGAATTAGAGAGGAGAATGTGTCACTAATTTTTTGCTTGCTTAAAATGCTTGGTACAAGAGGTATTTATAGGGAGCTTACGTTTACTCTAGAATTACTACTTAAATGCCAACAACTTTCTACCCTACTAACTTATTAAATGTTCTCTAGAAAAATCTAGTGCTCTAAATATTATCTAGTCACAAGACTATTCTATAAATAAATTGTAATTATGGAATAAAAAGATATTTTTCAAGAGAACTCTAGAAACTCTAAAGTTCAAATTAGATTTTTAAAACTCTCCTTTAATTTGAAATTTTCTTTTCATTCCAAGTCTTGGTCTTAGTCTTTGAAAGTCTTCGAACTTGAGTGCCTTTGTGAAAATATCCCCGACTTGAT
>JANZXP010000195.1:40023739-40038640 GCA_027576715.1 Erythroxylum flavicans | reverse complement strand
GATTAAAGTGTAATATGTTTCGTTTTCGGTTTGAGCTCATTGAAATTTTGGTATAAAACAAAATTTTGTCAACTCTTATAAAAGAAATGTTTCTGAATAAAAGTGGGCCCAAATTTGTGATGATTGATTTGCGCGTATTCAAAAAAAATTATACCGACTTTTGATTATTTAGTGATGTAGCACACCATCCTCGAGGGGCACGGACTCGGATATCACCATCGATATCGGGTTCGGGTCTAGCGGGAGTGGGGTGTTACAATCTCAATCTAAAATTTCAAGGACAACCTCAAATTCATAATCTAATTCCAAATTTCAAACAACTAATGAATAATCTCAAACTCAAATTCATAATCTAATTCAAAATTTTAGTACCCAATCATCACAGAAAGTTAGAAACATAATTAATTCTAATTTTCAAGTGAACATATGATAATTTTTATCAATGACAGAAATTCAAACTTTCATTTCACTATTCCACAATCACAAATTCACATTTCACATTTCACATTTCACAAGTCATCCACAATCATGTCCAAAATTCGGTAAGTCCACAAGCTTACAACACAATCAATCACACACAAACACACACACACATACACACACAAAATGCAACCTTAGCTTAAGCTCACAAATGACTAGTCACAACTCACAACCAATTTTAGAACACAACACAAAAGGGTGGCGACTGACAACTGACGATAACTGGCAAGTGCAATTGGTGAGTGTCTGCTAGCAAAGAAAAGGAGCTAGCTAGCGATTGGCGAGCTATAGGAGAGCTACTGTCAAAGGAGAGGATAGTGAGTTGCATCCTGTGGCCTGCGGATGTGTTGCAGTGGGGTAGCTAGTTGACTAGCCAGTATGCAGCGTGGAGGGTTAAGAAAGTTGTGGCGGCTGAGATCTGGAACTGAAATGTCAAATCGGTGGGTGCTTTTGCTTGCTTCTGTGAAAATAATTTTGTAGTTAGGGTTAATTTTTTAACATTTCAGTCCCTGAATTTTTTATTTTACAGTACTGATTCACATTTGATCGATATTTCAACTATCGACTGATAACAACTGGTACCATCAACTGGCATTTTAATGCTTCAGTTTTGTATAATTTTTCGACTAATATTAGCTAGTATAATATGAAATCCTTCTGCATATGTAACCATATGTCAAGTTCCAGTAAATTTTTAGGTTAATTATAAAGAAATCTCAAACTTTACTCAATTTTGCAGTACTAACTAAAACTTTAAAATGTTGTGCTAAGATACCTAAACTTTTAATTTTTTACGAAAATATTCCAACGTTAAGTTTCTCATTAACGTTGCTAACATAGTTATTATACTTGCCATGTGTGTCCCTTTTTTAACTAATTATTTTATATTTAATAAATTTGAAAAAAAACTTAATGTTGGTGCTCCATTCTCCTTCCTCATTAACCTTTACTTATGATTGCCTAACTCCTTCATCGATATAGAATAAAGTTTATGCCTCTCCCTTAAACATCAAACTGGCTTAGTTTATTTCTCTCCCTAACTAACTTATCTCCACCAAGTCTAGAAATTTCTATGTTTTTTCTTGTGTATTGGTTGAAAGGCAATACTAAGACTTTGTTTCTCTGTTTATGTTATCGTCTTCTAATTTTATGTTATCTTCTTCTAGTTATGGGTTCAGTTAAAGAAACATGATGATTATAGGTAGAAAGGAAGGTTTTAAGGTAGCTTATTGATTTTATTCACACAAAACACATAATTGTATGGCATCTAGGTGCTTAAGCTTTTAATTAATCATCAATTACTAATGGACAAAGGAAAACAATTAAATAAGTTAATGTTAATTAAAAATAATCAATTATAGCTATTCTATCTTATTTTTTTCCTTATGATATGATGATGTCTACACTCTCTAAAGATCCATAAATTACATAAAAAATTGGGTCATCTTTCATAAATTTCATTGTCTACTATTTGTATTTTACTATTAACAAGGTTGTTGTAATTCCAACTTTTTATTCTCTAATTGTGAGGAAAGTTGTATACCTACCGTGTAAAATCTTATTTACTCAAGACTGATCAGATAATTGATTTGTATAAAATCTTCTCAAAATTTGAGAACATTAGGATATGTATATGTTTAAAATGTTAATTCCCTCTTAGCCAAAACTCACTAAAAAACTTTTATGAAAATATATGATATTGTTAAAGGTTTAACAATAGACAATGATTTTAAGGTAGAATAAGGTTTAAAAGAGATTGCTTATGTTCTTAATCAACATATGGATCATAGACAAAACATGTGAATTTATATTCAAAGGAATTATTTTATATTTATGATAGATTTGCTGGTCACAATAAAATGCTACTTGAAAAGTATTAATTGGTTAGATGCTAAATTTTAAATTGTTTTTTTTCACTGTGATTAATGAAAAGCATTAGTTGGTTAGACGCTCGAGTATTGATTGAAAAATTCTGGTAGATTTATTATTGCTTCTAAATGTAGGGCATAAACATATTGTATTCATGCTAATTACTAAAATTCCATCTCTTATTAACTTCTTTGCATTCTTCTTAATCGAAACCATTGCACACTAGGCATGCGTAGATTGAAACTATCCCTATGTATATTCTTGTTATACACACTAAGGAGAAAAAATTAGTAGTATAAGAAACTTATGTATTCTTATTTACGTTTGCTTCAGATTGATTATAATGGCATGTAACATTGTACATAAACTAATATTACATAGCCCAAAAGGTTTTGGATAAGTTATTAACATTGACACATCTATTTAGCGAAGCTTATTTCCTAGGCTAGTACTAAGAACTTGGGACATACTTCATTACCAACTATACAACAACAACAACAACAACTCTAGTGGGGGTCCCGTTGAAACACGGGATCTGGGTCATTACCAACTGTATAAGACGAAGAAGAAAAAAGACTAGGGATCAAAAGCCCTTCCTGGAGATAATCTAATTTTAGTTGGAAAAAGGAATGACCCTTAATTTTGTTTGAGACTCTTCTTCTCTAAATAGATGATAGGGTTGTGAAGTATTGATTGGCACCAGCCTCTGAGAATGCTGCAATGAATCGTTTCATGATAACTAGTTCAACATCAGTTAGGATATACACTTGTTTCTTATAGTCTAATTACTCGTCATTATAAATGTCCCACCATTTCTTAGTTAGCATCTTTATATACTCTCTCTACACATTCTCCTCTTTCTCAATCTATCGCCATAGCTTCAACCCCTATGGATATGGTTAGGAAAAATAAGTATTTATCTCATTAAGGCTAAGGGACAATTAAGTATTAATTGAAAATTTTGTATACGAAATGTGTACTGTTACATAATAGTGAACAACTTTCACTTTAAGAAGCTCCACATTCTTATTATAAACTAGAGGAATTGGTTTGTATATATCTTTGAAGTACATGTTTAAGAAGTCATGTGTAATTACAACATATGAGATGAAGGTTACATCAAGCTACTGTTGCCTTTTTATAATAACTAGGGAAGAAGCTAAAATTTCATACCTGCTTTGCATATGGTGTAAGAGGGGTGACCTTGAAAGTCTTCAACAGGTCATTATAAGTATCGAGATTAGGCTCAAACACAAACATTCTAGTATTGAGGTATTGAGAAGGAGGAGGACCTAATTCAACCGGCCACTTAACTCTGTCAAGAAATTGTTGATAATAGTCAATCTTGTACTGTAGAGTGTGGCTCTATGTCTTCTTATAGAAGTAGTTCATTATGCATAAAAATGCATATAAAGCAAATCAAACAAGTAATCGATGTTGTAGAACACTAGGATATCCCTGTCTAAGTATATCATCTTACTCTCTAAAAACTGCAACCAAAATGTTAACAACCATTAACTAGATTGAAAGTCATATCAGGATAAACAAACAACCCAAAACTTTTGACTACAAGATGAATTCCATTTTCTTACTTCCCATTATACCATAAAAGATTCAATTTTCTTGACAAACTTTAGAAAATGAGACTAGCCAATTTTGCAGAATATTATGTAAACTAAAACCTATTCATTATACATGTTAGCATTCCTAAACTCAATGCATAAAATGTTCCGTAAAACTTCAACTTTAGTCTTGTTGTTAAATAAATTTTCTTCAATCACCTACACATTTTGCATGTATATATTAACTAACCTAATTGAAGGCAAGTCGTTCAAGTATAGATCCAAACCACCCACTTGTGCAAATTTTAAAAACCCCAAAAACGAACAAACCTCACCAAATAGAAAGAACATTCAATTCCTAAGTTTCTTCCATTCTCTCAACACCAAATCAACCACCGTCCATCCAAATCCAGCCTTCTTCTTTAACAAAATCTTCATAACACCTCCATAAAGTCTCTATCATGACGAAAGAGTAAGGCAATCAAAGTTGGAAGAGAAAGTGTAAATGTCAATTGATACTAGGTTCACTTAGAGATGTCAAAAAGGGTTCAGCCCAGCCTGATTTTGGCCCGGCTTGATCGGACCACGAGTCGAGGTAGGCCGGGTCATGGGATAGCCCAGTCTAACCTGACCCCTGACCCATGACGTGACCATTACTTCCAAAATGACGTCGTTTTGGAATTTTTTTCTTAAAATGAAAATTGGCAGACTGGGCCCCTGGCCTTCGAGTCATAGGCTGGGCCATGGTCTGACCCATCCTGGCCCGTCAGGTCACGGGCTACCATGGCCCGGGGTCATCTCGAGCCCAACCCATCCTATTGTCATCTCTAGGTTCACTACACCAATATTTTGGTTTTTTTCAAATTCATTAAATATTAAACAATTAGTTGGAATAGAGGAAACATGTGGTAGCCATGTGGTAGGTATAATAATTTAGTGTAGTTAGCCATGTAAGCGACATTAACAAAAAAATTAATGTCAGACTATTCTTACAACAAATTGAAAATTCATATTAGTATTTTAAAATTAAGTAAAATTTAGGATTTTTTTATAATTTTAATAGATAACTACTTTTTTATTCACTAAGCTTAAATGATTGCATTTTCATATGAAGTTAATTGTTTTGTCATCAACTAAAATAAAATGGATTAGAGTAATTAAAGTGATACTTATGATGTTAAAAGAAGCTTCAAGAAGTGGTTTGAACGAAAATTAGTTGCTTTGAGCAAAGATTTGATAGATTTATTTGGTATAGAGGTATAGTGGTATAATATTAATATTTTGTAGACTTTTGAAATACAAGGAATCGTTGATTAACCCGAGTCATGTGAGAAATATCAACAACTTTTAAAGATTCATACAAAATAACCAAATGTATATGTTTATATTCTAACAAATAAGGAAAATGTTGGGACATTACTCTTTATATAAGGTGAACAGATCATGAAGGGAGTTGGCAAAGTTTGATCCTAATTAATAGGGTAAAAAAGCAATATCTAGTTAATTGCTAAAAATAGTAAGCATAGGTGCTAATTCAATCTTGTTCCCAAGGTCATTCTTAATGTTTATAGGCCCAAGATAAAGTAAAAAGAAGGGTCTCAATGAATCAGCAATATAAAAATATGTAAATTTCAAAAGTATATTTTTATTACTAAAATTTAATATCCATACATAAGTGACTCAAGTCATAAGCCCATATACTTAAGAAAATACTAAGGTTGAATGATCATAATAACATCTAACAACATCTTGGAAATGTCAGCAATAATAAAATCACTAAAAATAATAGTAGCAGCAACAAAACAGTAGTAGTAATAACAAAACAGTAACATCAAATTGTAAACCACGAAGCAACTATAGAACTACACTAACAAGGACACAGATAATCATTGAAAACAAATTCTCCGTATATTTATAGATGCAAAATCATTAATAATAGTATCAAGATCAATCTTGTCCAACATATCCTTCTCGATACATAAAATAGCCAAATCATTTAAACTTTATTGTGACATTGGACCTCAAGTAGGTTTTCAATAATTTTAACTTTGAAAAACTTCTCTCAACTAATACTACAATCACAGGTATAATCAATAGGATTCAATAAGCAATTGAAACATTTGGATAATAATATGCAATTTCAAAAAGTTCAAGAATTTCAATTGATAGCATTGACTCATTTGGCAAAGTTATTTGCAACACTTTTAATTAAAAAACGATCTTCTAAGTCCTCATCTAACACATTATTATGAGGAAAAGTAGTTGTAAAATTAGTGCAACATTCCTTTAGTTCATTATCATCCAATGATATTAACTTCTTTAAATCAAATAAGAATTTAAAAGAAATTCCAAATGTTATTAATTGCTCAAATCTATTTTTTAATGATACAATTGCCATATTTACAACAATTAGAAAGTAACTAACTCTAAAGGACTCCTTAGCTAATTACATTTCTCTATTACGATCTTTTTCATCAAATTGTCTTTTCCTAGTAGCACAACTTATATTTGTAAGTATAAATTCTACGTTCATCTCATATGCAAGGATTTGGATAATATTCATATTAGAGACAAACCCTTTGATTCTATATTTCTTAAAAAATACCATCACATCTTCTAATTACTCCGTAGTAGCGTCAATGCATATAGATTTAGACTGTAGCTTTTTACTCATTATGGTAATAGCAAATAAAATATCATATTAAATAACCATACCAAGTAAAAAATCAAAATTCTCAAGTGCATTAACCAAACTTTCTTTTTCACTCTTTAACTTGACATCAACACAAGATCTAGATAATTCCACCAAAGCTAATCTTATTTGAGGAGATTGAAATATAATAACTTTAATACTTTATTCTACTATACCAACGAGTATTGGATAATGATTCATGACTCTATCAACACTATTCTTATGTTCTTTAAGTCTCTCACTAAGAAGCTTCGAATCTCTAAATTTATTATTTGCTTTGTTATTAGATTTGACCAATTTACAACAAAAAACAAAACTTTATCCATATGTTTAGAATAAACCGACCATTTTTATCACTGATCTCTCTATTACTTAATTTTCTAGAATAATAAGAATATGAAAAATGTCGAGAAGTATTGTTTAAAGGAAACACAAGATTCAATTCCCTTATAGGCCCTTTTTCAACTAAATGTCCCTTGCTTTATATCAAGATTATATCAATTTTTAGGATCATAAATATCCAATTGAGGGATTAGTTGCTCATAAGCCCTTAATTTTCTAAGTTGGATGCATTTAGTACATGATCATGCTTACTCAAATTACTAACATTCTTCTAAATATGAATCTCATCACTTAGAATTCCATTAGGCTATGTTTGGTTGGACGTAAGGTTTTTAATAGAATGAAATGGTTTATAATGGAATAGAATGTAAATGGATGTAATATTAAAAAATTGTTGTTTGGGAGGGATGGAATGGTTCATAATGTAATATAGTGAAATGTTATTTGGATGAAGGGTTTATATTGTAATATAGTATAAAGCTGTTTATCATTTTACATTATATCCTAAATCTCCCAAATCGAAGGTTTTTCATTTTTACTGTTTAGGTTGGAATGAGATGTAATATGAAATTATCCTCTTCCATTCCATTCCATTATAAACCCTCCTCCCAAACGATGGAATAATATTACATTTCATTAATAAACTCTCAACCAAACATAGCCTTAGATATTTCAAAATTACCTTTGCCTATTCCTTAGGATTTTCACTAAAGGAACCTACTTTTTTTAACAAATTTATTGATAGATCCTTTTTGGGATTGTATTGACTGTTCTACTCACTTTTTTTTCTTTTTTTACTTCCAGATAAATGTTTTTTAGGCAATATCATGTAAAAACAATTATAACACAATTGGACTAGAAAAAGAACAAAAATACCTATATAGTATTGAAAGAATGGGGGAGGTGTAAGAGAACAACAATAACTTGACTATACAATACAGAGATATATCAATGATATTATACACCTACGATAGAGGAAAAAAAACAAAGAGTAAAATTTAATATCCTGTATAAAAGATGAAAAACAAAAACGTGAACTGAAAGAGCAACAAATTATTTGGATAAAATTCAATTCTAATTATCATATGATTTATGTTAAAAAGATACGAACAAGAATGAGTGGAAAAAATTTAAAATTAGAAAACTTATTACAAAAATTAAAAGAAGATAAAAATTATAGTTATTCTACTATTAATAACCTTAAAAGGTATTTTCTGTTGAGTTGTTAATTATTCTACCATTAATTAACCTTAAAACTTATTTTCTACAAAGTTGTTAAAGTCAATAGAAAATAAGTTGTTAAAAACTCCACCTTGAAATGATAAAAATATATAAGATGATTTTAATCAAACAACTCCATATAAACTAAGATATTAACAGCTCCAGTTTGAAATGATAAAAAAGATTATTTTAATTAAATTTCTTTTTTATTTATAACATTATGCATATGATTAAAAATCTTACAGTTTTATTTTTATATAAGAAATAAGGTTATGAACTTTAAGAAATAAGATTGCTCTCGGATTCCTCCGTTTGCGTGCATATTTGTTATTTATTCCCAAGTTGTGCATCTAATCTCACTTGCCAGTAACGATTGACTTCTTTTTGTGTAGGATATGCAATATATTTTTATTTTTTGGTGGATGTATCACTGATTATGTTATAGTCTTTCATATCTCTTTCTATATAAACAAATTTCCTAATTCCAACACTTGGAGAATAACAATAACTCAAAATTTTGATGAAACCACTCGAGCCTTCTTCCTCTTTTTCTTTATTTTCAACAAAACATGGTAAAATCATTATTTCTTTAAGTTTTTTTTATTGTCTTGCATGCCTATGTGAGGGACAAACTCTTAGGAGTTTTCCTCTAAATTGTAAAACTATTGTAAAAGCCATTTTATGGTTAAAATCCATCTCCAAACCAAGAAAACAAAGAGAGGGAACCTAGAATAAGTTTCCTTGTAATGTAAAAAGAATAATTTTTTTGACCCAACGTAAGTTCACAAGAAAAGACATAAAAGAGAGAATAGTGGATCCATATTAGAATATTAAAAAAGCATGTTACCCTGATAATTCAATCTTTTATGATAAGATGTTGAGTAATAACTGAAAAACTATAAACATCTTAAGATAATGTTTCAACTTACCTATTCTTTTCTTATGATACTTCACAAGAAAATAAGATTGGTGCCTGACTTTGTAGATTCTGAATACTACTTTTTACACAAATTCCATAACATGCTAACAAATTAAATGACTAGATTATATGATTTTTAGTTTCTAACATTTTTAATGAATGGGCCCCATAAGCTTGGCCATGGACAACTACCCTTCTTTACTAAGCTTAGGGCAACCTTGCTTGTTCCTATCCCATATTTTCCAAACTTTATTGAGAGACTTGTTGGTTTATTCAATCAAATGGTGTTACAATTGCCAATTTTGGTAGACTTCACAAGTGGGATTGCTTAGCCTTATTTAAATAACACGTCACAACTATTCTGACCTCTTTAATTTTAATTCTTGAAAATTAAGTTGTAGACGAAAAAAATGGAGAGACGACAGAATGGAGATAAAATTTGTTACTTTAACTTATAAAAATACTAAATTACTCTTGCTAGTCTCCCTTTAATTAACCCCACACAGTATGAATGGAGCATGCACCATAATTTTTATGTACCAATTGATCGAGGGTTTGATAAAAAAAATTTAAACAAGTTCAAATTTAAATTAATAAAAATAAAAATTTGAAAAGCAATGTACACCTAACATCAAAATTGAATGAATAAATTGGTCTTTTCCCCTTCTTTTTACTTCATTTTTACAAATGCATTATATATTTTATCTTAATTTTATAAATATATTTATTTAAAAATGTTAAAATTCTAAGATATAAATAATATTTTAATTTTATGAATGTATTTATTTACGCAATTAATCTTTGTAAATATTATTAATTTAGTATAACACCAACAGCTTTTTACGATGTTAGGTGGTCAAATAATAATAATAATAACTTTTCTTTAGACAAATACCCGATCAATTACCATTAATCAAATACAAAAACACTTTGTTTAACTACTTCACATAATTGACAAAAAAAGCCTAAAAAGTAAGCTTCAATATAATTTAGATAATAAGTTAACAAATTTAAAAATATCAAATATATTTTTTATTTAAATATTTATTTTTAAAATTTTAATTTAATAGCTAAATCTTCAAAAATTTTATAATTCAAATCTAGACGTTCGCCTAATATATGTTTAGGTAATAGATTCTCACATCACTCTTGACCAAAATAACACAGCTAGTCCATAATTCATCAAACCTAAAATGACTTTAAATTTGTTTCTTCTTGTGTAACCCTAATTTTTTGAAGAAGTAAAAATTGGCCACCCTCTTGAACTACTCAAATGATGATTTAGGAATGTACTTCACATTGCTTGTACTGTTGACATCATATTTTTTAATTGCAGCCTAAAACATTCCAGTTTATTGCATAACACAATCATTGAAAGTCCTGATCCCCCAATTTATGAATGTTCATTCTTGAACAATGACTTTTTACCACATTCAAGTGAATAAATCTTTCTCAAACCTAATCTCCTCTTTCTACTAGAAACAAAGAGGAAACCACTGATAATAACAAAATTATAGTGTCTGTTATATCAAACAGACACCAATAGGTGTAACTTCTTCTAGGGAAAGAAAAAATGTTACAACTCTTTAGTTCAAACAAAGGATTTAGTTGACATAATTGATTCTTTTTTCTAAATTACTTAGGGAAGTGTTATTGATGAAAATGCAGCTTTTAAAAGGAAAATAAGAAAATTGCAGAAATTAACCAGAACAAACTCCCCCAAATAAGTCCAAGAAATATCCTCCTAAGGAGTAAAAAGCAGCTAATTAAATAGAATATCCTTGATATAACCAAAATTCAAAATCAACACCCCCATATGCCAACAAGAAACAAAAGATTAAAAAATTTTAGGTAGATAAATATCCAAAAAGAAAAATGTAGTGAATATTCAAGTATAAAACAAACTCCTAAATAAAAGACGGAAAGTTTAGAAGCCTCGCTGAAAAAAAATTGCATAATAATAATAACTGAAAATAATGTTGAAAGGAAACAAAAAGGTGGGAACTTCGACAGAAATAAACAAGGCCAAGTAGGCTTTTAAGTAGAGAAAAACTAAAAGATTATAGAAAACAATAGAGGCTCATAATTAACAAAGATAAAGCCTAACCCAATGGGAAAGATTTTCCAATGACACCCTAAAAACTACAATATTCCCCACCTATACAAGCTAATGAAACAAGCTAAGACTTGGTCAGTTAAAGGAAAGAAACAGCAGATAGATGTTGTAAGGTGGAAGAGTGAATTAGATAGGAGAATGCGTAATTCAAAATTTTGGCTTGTTTAAAATGCTTAGTATAAGAGGTATTTATAGGGACCTTAGGATTACTCTATAACTACTACTTAAATGCCCAACAACTTTCTACCCTACTAACTTATTAAATGCTTTTTAGAAAAATCTAGTGCTCTAGGCATTATTTATTCACATGACTATTCTAAAAAAATCGTATCTGTATATTGTAATTCTATAACAAAAATATAATTTTCAAGAGATTTCTAGAAACTCTAAATTTCAAATTATATTTTTAACACTCTCCCTTAATATGAACTTTTCTTCTTCATCCCAAGTCTTGATCTTAGTTTTTGAAAGTCTTCGAACTTGAGTGCCTTTGTGAAAATATCCGGAACTTGGTATTGTGTCTTCATATACTTGAGCTCTGCTTCCTTTTTTGCAATGCACTCCCAATTGAAATGATATCTTGTGTCTATATGCTTACTTCGATCATGGTACACCGAATTCTTGGCAAGTGTTTGGACGGACTTGTTGTCAATTTAAATCTCTGTTGCTTCTTCTTGAATCAAGTGAAGTTCTTTTAACCGTCACTTTATCCAAATCGTATGACAAGTACAAGAGGTTGTTGCCACATACTCTGATTCACATATAGAGATCATAACAAGTGGTTGCTTCTTTGAACTCTATGAAATTGCATAATTACCATGTAAAATGTAAATCTAATAGTACTCTTTCTGTCATTAATATCTCCAGCAAAGGCACTATTGCAATATCCTATAAATTTGAAATTATTAGAGGAAGTATAAAATAATCCACACTCCAACGTACCTTTTAAGTACCCAAGTATTCTTTTGCTACCTTCATGTAAGTTGTTGTAGGAATTTCCATGAAATGGCTCACTACTCCGAAAACATAAAGAATATCGGGCCTCGTGCATGTTAAGTACCTCTTACTTCCCACAAGGCTTTTAAATAAAGTGGGATCTTCCTTTTCATCTTCTTCAAACTTTGATAGTTTTGTTCTGCACTTCATGGGCATATTTACGGGGTTGCAATCAAGCATCTTGAACTTCTTCAATATTTCTTTTGCATTTCCTTAATGAGAGATAAAAAATTTCTTTCTCTATTTGCTTCACTTCTAGGCCTAAATAGTAGGACATAAGCCCTATGTCAGTCATCTCGAACTCATGAGGCATCTCTTTCTTGAACTCTTCAAACAATCTCGGATTGTTGCCAGTATAGATGAGATTGTCCACATAAAAGCAAACTAGTAATATGTATCCATTATGATAGGCTTTCAAATAGAGAGCATACTCATTAAGGCAACGGACAAATCCATGTTTTTGAAAGTACTTGTCAATGCAATTATTCCATGCCCTTGGTGCTTGCTTTATTCTATATAATTCCTTCTTCAACTTCAAGACTTAATCTTCATGCCCTTTGACCACATATCTAAGTGGTTGTTCAATATATACTTCTTCTTCAAAATAACTATTTAGGAATGCCGACTTCACATCTAGTTGATAGATTCTCTATTTCATTTGAGTTGCCATTAAGATAGGCAATCAAATAGTCTCTATTCGAGTAACCAGGGTAAACACCTCTTCATAGTCAATGTCATACCATTGCTTGTAGCCTTTTGCAACGAGCCTTGCTTTGCATCTTTCCATTTATCCTTTTGTATTTTTCTTCACATTGTAAACCCATTTGACTCTTATGGATTTATAACCCTTAGGAAGATTTGTTAGTTCCTAAATATCGTTCTTCTCAATTGACTTGATTTCCTCATCATAACTTGTTTCTATCTTTTGTCTTTCATGGCTTCTTCAAAGTTTAGTGGCTCACCGTTAACAAAGAGGCAATACAAATCAAGATTTACTTCTTCAATTTCATCATAAAAATCATCAACACTTCTCTTTCTTCTTGGTCCTTTATTAAACTTTCACCTTGATTATTGAGAGTGAGTGAAAGAGGTGGAGTTACATATTGTGTTGGTGCCATGGCATTTTCTTCTTCCTCGAAAAAGTATGGAATGAAGTCATATTTGCTTTCTTCTTTTCTTTCTCAATTCCATACTCCATCATTGTCAAATTGTACCTCACGACTCACCACTACCTTGCAATTGCTTGGGTTGTACAACTTATAGCCCTTTGAGTTTGTGTCATAGTTAGCAAATACATGTTTGACACTTCTATCGTCAAGCTTGCTTCTTTCTTGTTGTGGGATGTGCTTGTAAGCAATGCAGCCAAACACTCTCAAGTGATTCATACTAGGTTTATGTCTATTTTATGCTTCTAGTGGCGTACGATCCTTAAGGCTTGATGTTGGTGAGCGATTAGGCATGTAAACTATATAAGAGACAGCTTCAGCTCAAAACTCCTTAGGCATATTCTTAGCCTTCAACATGCTTCGATACGTGTTAAAAATCAATGTTATTTTGTTGTGATAATCGAGGGACCATTAAAGGATGTCGAATTTCATGAGCTTCACAAAATTCATTGAACTCTCGTTCTCTATCAGACCTTAGATCTTTGATTTTGTAGCCATTTTCCTTTTCTACAAGAACCTTGAAGTTCCTAAAAGTTGTAAATGCTTCAGACTTTTGCTTCAAGAAGTAAACCCATGTCTTTCTACTAAAATCATCAGTAAAAAGGATGAAATATTTGTTACCACTAAATGATGATAGATTAATTGGCCCATAAACATCGGTGTGTATAACTTAGAGTGGCTTAGTTACTCTTGATGTAGCCTCCTTTAGGAAACTCTTCCTTGTATGCTTGCAAAGAAGACACGTGTCACAAATTTGATTGGGACGGTTGATTAAGGGCATCCCTTTCACCATCTTCTTCTCTCCGATGTCTTTGAGGGCACCAAAGTTCAAGTGTCCAAATTTCACGTGTCAATGCCATGCTTCCTCCTTTATCGTAGCTTTTAAACACTTTACACCAAGCGTATTGAAATTCAATGCGAACATTCTATTCCTTGATATAGCAACATCAATATGCCATTTTGATCTCGAAGCCAAAGATAATTATTTTTCATATGAATATCATACCCTTTTTCCAAAAGTTGTCCCGAGCTTAAAATATTTCTTTTTAACTTAGGCACATAGTAAACATGATTCACAAGCTTATGGGTACCATCTTTGGAAGAGATGAGAATGTACCTTTACCTTCAGTTTGAATTTTTGATGAGTTTACAAAAGACATATTACCCCATGCATTTTCATCAAGCTCCATGAACTTTCCCTTAATCCACACATATAGTTGTTTTCACCATTATCTAAATACCATAAGTGTAACACCCCACTCCCGCAAGACCCAAGCCCGACATCGATGGGTGATGTCCGAGCTCGTGCCCCACGAGGGTGGTGTGCTAAAGCACTCAATCACTCAGAAATCGGTATAATTTTTTTTATTTTAAACCACAAACATAAAGTGCAAAAAATTGATAACCAAATCGGCCCACTTTGTTTTATAACCATTTTCAACAAAACAATATAATCAATAAAATTTTCAATAGCCATTTGGGCCCATTACAAATACAAAACATTTCCAATTCCAAAAAAAATTATTACATATCGTAAT
>JANZXP010000195.1:40003288-40023639 GCA_027576715.1 Erythroxylum flavicans | reverse complement strand
AGTATACACTCTCTTATTCTATTAGTTTCACCAAAATAATGCATGCCTTCTAAGAAAGATGCATGAGGAGCTCATTTAAATGCTACAGGTGTCACCGTACTTGCACTTCACTTCCTTTCTTGCAATGCACCCCATAATGAAATGATATCTTGTGTCTATATGCTTACTTCGATTATGGTACACTGGATTCTTGGCAAGTATTTGGGCGAACTTGTTGGCAATGTAAATCTCTGTTGCTTCTTCTTGAATCTAGTGAAGTTCCTTTAACAGTCGCCTTAGCCAAATGACATGACAAGTAGAAGAGGTTGTTGCCACATACTCGGATTCACATGTAGAGAGCGTAACAAGTGGCTGCTTCTTTGAACTCCATGAAAATGTAGAATTACCCATGTAAAATGTAATCTGATGGTAATCTTTTTGTCATCAATATCTCCAATGAAGTCGCTATCGCAATATCCTATAAGCTTGAAATTATTGGAGGAAGTATAAAATAATCCATACTCTAACATTCCTTTCAAGTACCGGAGTATTCTTTTTGCTGCCTTCTTGTGAGTTGTATGAACTTCCAACGACTCACTACTCCAACGGCCTAAACAATATTGAGCCTCATGCATGTCAAGTACCTCAAACTTCTCACAAGGCTTTTGAATAAAGTGGGATATTCCTTTTCTCCTTCTTCAAACTTTGATGGTTTTGTTCCATACTCCATGGGTGTGTTCACAGGTTGTAATCAAGCATCTTGAACTTTTTCAATATTTCTTTCGCATATACTTCTTGAGAGATAAAAATCCCTTCCTCTATTTGCTTCACTTCTAGGCCCAAATAGTAGGACATGAGTCCTATGTCGGTCATCTCGAACTCATGAGACATCTCCTTCTTGAACTCTTCAAACAATCTTGGATTGTTGTCTGTAAAGATGAGATTGTCCACATAAAGGAAAACTAGCAATATATCTGCATTATCATAGTCTTTCACCCAGAGAGCACATTCATTAAGGCAACGAACAAATCCATGTTCTTGAAAGTACTTGTCAATGCGACTATTCCATGCCCTTGTTGCTTGCTTTAGTCCATATAATTGCCTTCTTCAACTTCAAGACTTGGTATTCATGCCCTTTGACCACATATTCAAGTGGTTGTTCAATGTACACTTATTCTTCAAGATAACCGTTCAGGAATGCCAACTTCACATATAATTGATAGATTCTCCATTTCATTTGAGTTGTCATTGAGATAAGCAGTCGAATAGTCTTCATGTGAGCAACCGGGGTAAACACCTCTTCTCAACACCATACCTTTGCTTATAGCCTTTTGCAATGAGCCTTGCTTTGTATATTTCCACATCTCCTTTTGCTTTTTTTTTCACCTTGTAAACCCATTTGACTCCTATGGCTTTATGACCCTTGGGAAGATTTGTTAGTTCTTAAGTATTCTTCTTCTCAATCGACTTGATTTCCTCATCCGTAGCTTGTTTCCATCTTTTATTTTTCATGGTTTCTTCAAAGCTTAATGACTCAGCGTCGGCAAAGAGGCAATATAAATCAAGAGTTACTTCTTTGGTTTCATCATAAGGTTCATCAAGACTTCTCATTCTTCTTGGTCCTTCATTTGAACTTTCACCTTGATTATTGGGAGTGGGTAAAGGAGGCGGAGTTACATCTCATGTTGGTGCCATGGCTTCTTCTTCCTCAACAAAGTATGGAATGAAGTCAAAGTTGCTTTCTTCTTTTCTTTTCCAATTCCATGCTCCATCTTCATCAAATTCTACATCGCGACTCACTATTAACTTGTCATTGCTTGGGTTGTACAACTTATGGCCTTTTGAGTTTGTGTCATAGCCAACAAAGACATGTTTGACACTTCTATCATCAAGCTTGCTTCTCTCTTGTTGCGGGATGTGCTTGTAAGCAATGCGCCCAAATACTCTTAAGTGATTCACGCTAAGCTTGTGTCCATTCCGTGCTTCTAGTGGCGTACGATCCTTAATGCTTGATGTTGGTTAGCGATTAGATATGTAAATTACACAAGAGACAGTTTCAGCCCAAAACCCCTTAGACATATTCTTAGCCTTCAACATGCTTCGAGCCATGTTAAGAACTGTTCCATTCTTCCTTTTCGCAACGACATTTTGTTGTGATAATCTAGGGGCCGTTAAATGATGTAGAATTCCATGAACTTCACAAAATTCAAGAAGAAGCAACGGAAATTTATATTGACAACAAGTATGCCCAAGCACTTGCCAAGAATTCGGTGTACCATGATCGAAGTAAGCATACAAACACAAGATATCATTTCATTAGGGAGTGCATTATAAGAAAGGAAGTGGAGCTCAAGTACATGAAGACACAAGATCAAGTTGGTGATATTTTTATAAAGGCACTCAAGTTCGAAGACTTTCAAAGACTAAGATCGAGAATTGGGATGAAGAAGAAAAGTTCAAATTCAGGGAAAGTGTTAAAAATATAATTTGAACTCTAGAGTTTGTAGAGTTCTCTCAAAAAATATCTTTTTATTCTAGAATTACAATATATGGCTAGGATTTATTTCTAGAATAGTCTTGTGAATAGATAATGCTTAGAGCACTAGATTTTTCTTCAAAGCATTTAATAAGTTAGTAGAGCAGAAAGTTATTGGACATTTAAGTAGTAGTTTTTAGAGTAATCCTAATCTTCTTATAAATAGCTTTTGTACCAAGCATTTTAAGCAAGCTAAAAATTTGAGTGACACATTCTCCTATCTAATTCACCCTTCACCTTCCAACAAAGTGTACTTCCACAACCTCTACTTGATTGAAAATCTCTCACCCTATCATTGAAATTGTCTTGGCTACCTCTTTTACCTTGGCCACGTCCACGACCTGGTGCACGACCTCGTTGACGATCTCCTCTATCTTCCTTCAAATAGGCCTTGGCTTTGAGAGCTTGCTCCAATGCCTCTCCTCATCTTCTATTAATCTCATCTTCATGGTCTTGCAAGGATCCCTCTAGTTGCTTAATAGTCATCTCCTCCAAAAATTTTTATTCTTCAATAAAGCAGACCACATAGTCGAAATTTGGAGTCTTGAGCAATAATCCGAAATTGATTTGGATTCCTTCGTCTTCATTGCTTCAAAATTAATTCTTAGAGATTGAAGCCTTACTTTCCTTACCTTCTCTACTCCTTGGAAAGACTTTTACAAGATTTCCCAAGCTTCTTTTGAGGTAGTTGCATCAGCCACCGTTGCAAACATTGAATCATCCAAACATTGGTGGATGATGATGAGGGCTTGTTGATCCTTGTCTTCACCAATTCATTTCTTGCATTTTGAGACACAGCTCCTTCATCTTGTGGCTTCTCATACCCCTTCTCTACTATCTCCCCATGCATCATGTGAGCCTAGCAAGGTTTTCATTCGAAGACACCAATTCTCATGGTTATCCTTTGTAAGACGAGAATATTGAAATGAAACTATATCAAAATTGGTCATTTCTAACTCTTTTTATCACAACTTACCCCCTCTATTTTTTTTTCACACACACTCTAAATTTTTTTCTAAACTAACCTGGCTCTGATACCACTTTGTTAGAAGGTGGAAGAGTGAATTAGAGAGGAGAATGTGTCACTCAAATTTTTGGCTTGCTTAAAATGCTTGGTACAAGAATTATTTATAGGGAGCTTAGGATTACTTTAGAACTACTACTTAAATGGCCAACAACTTTCTAACCTACTAACTTATTAAATGATCTCTAGAAAAATCTAGTCTTCTAGGCATTATCTATTCACAAGATTATTCTAGAAATAAATCCTAACCATACATTGTAATTCTAGAATAAAAAGATATTTTCAAGAGAACTCTAGAAATTGTAAAGTTCAAATTATATTTTTAACATGTAAAACTTAAATTTAGAAGGATGTTTCTAAGAGTCTAAGCATGAGGTAAAAGATTACTCCATGGATTCTTGTTAATTTCCATATGTTAACTATAAGGTATAAGGACTTCGGAAGATCTTATGGAGCCTGTTGGGGAATCTTTGGAAACATCCAAAAGGTATAACTTTTGTTGCACTATTAGGCTGCTGAACAAGTGGGTACGGCTAGTCATTGATAATCGCAATGATGGCATCTTGTACTTGATCGCAAGATCAAATAGAATTTAGTTAAGGGTCAAATTTAGATTCTTAGCTCTCCAAGTTGCCGTACATATGATCTTGTATGTGGATTGTCTATTGCTGCAAAAATGTTGATTGGGGAGAGAGGGCAAGAAGGAGATCTACCATCAAAAATTTTCCTGGTTACAAGATGCATCTGATTTTGGTCTAATTCGAGGCGAATTGCTTCATGAAAGCTAAGATTCCATAATTTCAGCAAAAAATGGTTCGAAGGCCTGGTGATATTATTGCCTTGAAAGGGAAGTATTGAAACTTATCTTTTCTTTAATGAGTCATGACTTGCCTTTTTGTTTCAAGTTTGTATGATTAAAGGCCTAACCACCCACAACAATTTTTGGCATCCAACACCAATGCAGTTTATCTCAATGGAAGTGAACTAGTTCATGGAATTTCGACTTTTTAGGCCAGTTTTAAAGCAAAATTCAGAATTTTCTGTTTGAGATGGGGGTAGCATGATATACCAAAAAAATGTATAGGCTTATGGATATACGCAAAAAATTTATAGGCTTATGGATATGCCCAAAAAATGTCCAAACATTTGGAGAGCTTAGAGTGTTACATTTCTCGCATCTTTAGAACTCCTGGTCACTTCCTTTATCCTACTCATTTAACATTGATTCTTTAATTTTGAAAAACTGATGTGTTTTTTCTCTCAAAAATTGCAGCAGGCAAGAACTGTTGGAGCTTTTGTACTAGTTTCTGCTCTTGTAATGTTCTTGATCCAACCATTTTTTGCATCCCCAGCATGTGCAACCTTTCAATCAGCTGCCAAGACTGGTGGCCATACCGCTGCTGCTGTTGTGGGGACAAAGCTAATGAGGACTGAATTCCTAAGTAGCGCTTGGACCGGTTTTTTTGCCGGTTGCTTACACACTCTTTCAGGGCCTGATCACCTTGCTGCTCTGGCTCCTCTTTCAATTGGTCGTTCCCGAATGGAAAGTGCAGCTGTCGGAGCCCTATGGGGCTGTGGTCATGATGCTGGTCAGGTCATATTTGGTTTACTATTTTTGTTGTTAAAGGATCGTCTTCACATCGAAGTTATCAGAACTTGGGGTACTAGAGTAGTTGGTATTACTTTACTTGTAATTGGTGCTATGGGAATTAGGGAAGCTTCAGAAGTTCCAACTCCATGTGTTGCTCTAGAAAATGGTGAGTGCAATGTCGGTGTCTATGAGGCTCTGGGAAGTCCAACAGTAGGGAAGAAGAAGGTTGGTTTTGCTACTTTTGCCACTGGTATTGTTCATGGATTGCAACCAGATGCATTAATGATGGTTCTGCCGGCACTGGCATTGCCTTCACGATTGGCTGGTGCTGCATTTCTCATTATGTTCCTAGTTGGTACTGTTGTTGCAATGGGGAGCTATACAGTGTTCATAGGCTCATGTAGTGAGGCATTGAAGGATCGTGTACCTAGAATAACAGAGAAACTCACTTGGGCATCTTCCATTGTAGCAATTGCTCTTGGCCTCGCTATTATCATTAGCCAATTTTTTGGATTCAGCTTGTATTGATACTTCTGACCGAGCATCTTCATCGTTGCGAGCACTGCGATTAGGAAGAGATTTTTAGAAAGGTATATTAAATCTATTTGAAGAAAAAGAATCTCAGCATCCAATCTTAATGAGGGTTGTAATTTTAATGTCTTGATTTGCATAGTTAAGGTTGCATCCCATCGTACAAACATTCTCTAAGAAGAGAGGTTGTGATTTGCTTTTTACAAATCCAAGTTTGTTATCTGATATACATTCCACTCATATCAACTCCTTGTGCTATTTGATTAAAGAGCCAGTATATGAATGCTCACTGATAGTGGCAGTAAATGGATTGAGTCTTTGCATGAAAACTATTGTGATGAAGTTTGGAAATGAAGGAAAACACCATTTGATCATTAGCCACTTTTGACTTGCTTGTTTGCTTGTTGTTCTTTGAAAGAATTATAAGGACTATTAGGGATGATAACTTTAGCTCGGTTCAGCTTGATTCGAAGTCAGTAGACCAAGCATGAGTTGACCGGGTTTAGCTCGGTCCAAATGGCCTAAACCGGTTCGTACTGTTATGGACAAAACATCTTTTAGCCTCTGGCCGGACTTCAAACTAAGTTCAGGTCTAAAGAAAGATCGGATTGGACCATCCCTAAAAGCAAAACATGAGAATTTAATTGGTTGCAACTGAAAAAATTAAGGAAGAAATCCAAACAAAAGGTTAACAAATAAGCCATAATATACCACAACCACAGCATCATCACATGTTTATACACAATTAAGTGAAGACTAGGAAAAACAAAGAATTCCAGTCAAGAACAACCTTTGTGCAACATAAATGAAAGATTTGATCCTTCTCTCTGTAACTTTTCAACAAAGTTTGAAGATCACAGTGTCTCTTGAGGACAAGGATGCAACAAGGTCACTCCTTCTTGTAGATATCATGAAGAACACAAGCATCGGCTGCTGTCTTGAGCTGAAATCACCAAAAGGAGTGATCCAGTTTGAAATGAAATGAGAAGCAATTCTTTATCTAAATATCTACTCTGTAATTCTAAAACTTCTGTTAGGAACAACTGAATACAACTGCAGGATATATGGTTTCGACCGGTAGTATCTCATCTACTATTTTCATGCCTGTTACTGTTAACTGCAAGCGATACCAGCACTCACATATTGCTCAAAGTCTAAATGAAAAGTGTCCCCAAATCTTAATCCGACATGAATTTCCGTTTTTTCTTGTAGAACAAAGGAAAGACACAACGTTACATAGGCGACTGTACAAAGACCAAACCTCAGAACGTAAATTATCATCATATGCAAGTTTCTTAATTGTGAAAAAGATCTAATGACTAGGTTTCCATGAAAAAGGACGAGGGGCAATTGTTTATACCTGTATAACATTTACAACTTGCTTGATCATCCAGCCGAGCAAACTTAAGCCGATTAGGATAGAGTATGGTGATTCCCCTCTAGTAGAAGTCATTACAACCTGAATAAAGGGAGGAGTTCGTACTGTGAGAGAATTGAGAGGGAGTTCCTCTCTAAGTGGTGGAGGAAAGGAAACAACATAAAACAAGGTCTTACATCTACCAGATTTTCAGTTTTGTTTTCTGCAAGAAGAAATAAGGTTATATACAGAACCTTCAGAATTTAGATGATCACATATAAGAAAGGAGCAAACTGGATAAAGTAATCATACGTAAGATAGTGGAGACAAGTATCAGTTACCTCACAAGCCAGACAACAAAAAGCCATAAACATCGTATTTCCATAATAGGCCTTGAAAAGCCAATTAGTGCTGTCTTTCACATCTTTGTGGCTGCCTTTGCCTAGTAAGAAAGAACTGCAGTTGAACACTTAGAGATCTAGCAGATACCTCCACTTCAGGGGTGAAAAATCTGCATTTGACTGTAATAATCTAATCCCGGGAAAAGGACTACCTTTTTCCAAATAAGAACAGAAACAAATTCGAATACTTGCAGGTTTAACCATCTCGACATCCTTCATCTCACCCTAAAAAGTAAACTATTTACCTGTACATCTGCAGCCAGTGGCTAGCAATATCTAGGGCAAGCAGTGACACAAAAACCAAGCTAGGCCTGTTGGGAGATCCAACCAAAGAAGTAAGACATGCATGGAACTAGCTGCTACTGAAAGTGAGTATGAAATAAATGAGGAATGACTTGCCTGTATACTTGAGAAAGGATTACTAAGAGACAAGCAGTGCTGATCCTGAAACCAAGAAAAGATATTGAATCACATAACCAAGTACCACAAGACTGATAACACAAATTTCACAAAGCTGAGAAAAATAAGGAGGGCATACGATTCAAGAGAAGGAACCAATTACCTGTCTGTTACCATGTCTAAGACAGCTCCTAAGGTGGAAACTGACCAATAGAGGAAACCACTAGATGCTCAGCGGCATGTGTTTATGCATAAGTAGCTTCAAATTTTCTGCTGAAAATACATAACATTCTGAAGTTTGGGCAATGGTCATTATCCTAAGTCATCTAGAACTGGACGTAGCAACATATTATCAATCATCCTAATGGCTTGCAGTAAGTGAAGATATGAATATGTATTTGTTGGAATGGGAAGAAATCCCACGTTGGATATGAAAGGAAGAAGAGAAGCATTAATAAGCCTAAAGGAGCCAAACTAAATTTAGAGAATGGGCCTCCTATTCCAAACTTATCAATGCTCTCTCTCTCTCATGCACTCCCTTCGGATCGGGCTCTTCAAATTTTTCAACATGATATCAGAGCTTACCAGCTTTGTTTCGACCCATGAAGATCCTCAAAATCTTGGCTAGTTAGACTTGCGGCCTAAGATTGAAGCCCAATGAAAGAAGGCTCAATGAGGAAGACTCAGGCATAAGACGATGGATCTGCGACCCAAGACCTGAAGCCCAAAAAGTGAAGAAGACAATGGACCTGTAGTCCAAGACCTGAAACCCAATGAAGAAGGCTCAGTGAAGAAGACTCAGGCAGGCGAGAAGAAAAGAGATGGACCTATAGCCTCTGAGGTTTAACAAGAGTACAAGCCTAGACACAAACATATGGCCTATAGGACTCCAAGTGAACACAAGTCCAGGTAAGTCAAAAAAAAAGCCCAAGAAGCAAAAAAAAGAAATGGAAAAATTGAAGAAAAACAGGAAAAAAAAAGAAAAAAGAAAAATTGAAGATAAGTCACAACTGGGCAAGCCAGGACTTGAGGAGAAGTGTTGGAATGGGAAGAAATCCCACATTGGATATGAAAGGAGGAAGGGAAGCATTAATAAGTTTAAAGGAGCCAAACCATAATGTCTCAGGGCATTTTGATAGTGGCCTCCTAGTTTAAGACCAATCAATACTCTCTCTCTCTCGTGCACTTCTCTTTATATAAAGACCGTCAAATTTTTCAACAGTATTCCACTGGAAAGAACTCATAATAAGTGATATTTATTTTGAATAATGGTCAATTTGTCAAGCAGAAGAGGCACACAAATCAAGACTTATTATGAACTTTTATAAACTATAATACCTTGATTGAATTTGCGAGCACACCAGCCATCAATTCCATCAGAAACAAAACTGCAACTCCAACAACCACTCAAAGACTATCAAATACAACACTGGATAAAGATCAAGAACAAAGTAAAGCTGAAAGATGGTTATGATGTTACCTGAGAAAATAAAGAAGGCAAAAAAGCTGTTTATTGGAAAAGCAAATCGCAAAAGCAAAGCAGTTGGTGAGAATTCGTATGTACCCTGCACTTTTCCAACACCCCACACAGCATAAGCAGGTAAAGTCTCGTAAATAAAAACAATCACATATCATGGCTATAAACTCTTATCACAATACAAAAATTACAGAGATAAGAGACCATTAATTAGAAACAATATTCTTAAATAAAAAGAGACTAGACCAATGATATTTGGAATGTAGAGGGAAAGAGAGCAGATGGTTAATTTGCTGGACTGTGGTCTGGACTTGTCAACCATTGAAGATGCTATCTTCATCACAGCTGCCAATAATGAAACCCCAGAATGTGATCCACAATTCAAAGACCTGAATTACCAAACAAAGTGCAAAAGAACAAGCATGAAAATAACATACCTTTCTTGCTTTTCCTTTCCTTCACCTTACCACCAATGACTAGTCAAATCAATAGACCACAAAATGTTGCAAAGTTTTGGACTTTACAGAGAAAACCCAGATAAGAAATGAAATGATTCGTTAGGTAGAGGAAGCACCCACCTTTCTGCTTTTTTTTCTTATTCTTTTCTCTCGAATCCTTTTCTTCAGTAGAAGTTTCTGCTTTCTGCATTTACTTTTCTTATTCCGTTGCCTATTCATCTGATTCCTTCAAGTTTACAACGATGAGGACACAAGTCGGACATTGTAAATAACTCATCGTTGCAAGTCGATGCATGTGCCAAGGAACAGTAAAGTCATTGCCTTTATGTGCATGATGTAAACTTTTGAGCTTCCATTAGTATAAAGCTAATCAAAGAACTACAAATACTTGCTATTAGGAATAAAAACGATCCTTTTGATTGGAATTATCCAAACGGGGCTGCAAAAAAAGCATTAAAGATGTTAACTTTATGAGCAGAAGAGTAATAACATCTTCATGTCCTTGATTTTAAGAGGACGCCTTTAAGAAAAATAAGATAATTTATACTTCTCAAGCATTTCTATAAAACAAATTTCACCCTTATATTATCACTATTATAATAAATTTAATAAAATAATTACTAAAAAACTCCAAGTAATAATTGACAAACACTAAATAACAATGTTTTAAAAATCAAACTGGCTTGACCAATTTAACAGTAAAAACCTTAAACGGGCTAATTTTTCGACTTGATTTTTAATTTTTTAATTTGATTTAGCTTATTATTTTTTTGTTAAAATTCGATAAATTTATTAATTAATAGATCAATTTTTGTAAACTAATTTTTTTAAACTAAAATTAATTAATTAATTTTTATTTAACAGCTTTTAATTATATTTTAAATTTTTCAATAAGTACATTTTTTTATAATCATTTTGCAAAATTTTCAATTTTATTTAAATTTTAACCAATTTTATGATAGTCTAATACCAATTAAACCTTTTAAATTTTAAACCTCATGCTTTACTGATTTAATTTTTGGTATCGGTTTTGAAAACGTTGCTAAATAATAATTACTCAATTAATTTCTTATGGTATCACTTTCACATACTAGAAATTGATGAAAGAAAATATATTTCAAAAAACTTAATTCAAAATTTATATTTATTATTTACAATATAGTATTAAAATCTCTTAAGATTAGTTTTTAATTTTTAATATTGTATCAATTAATTGACTTATTATTATTTAATTGACAAATTTTATATGATTACTTTGATTAATTTCAAAAATTTTATTATAATAATGACCAGATATTAATAAATGATTATTCAAAGTTTTTTTCAATATTATAAATTCTTTTAACATTAATCTCTTATTTGATTTCTTTAATTACCTCTTTAAAATTAAAAATTTTTATTTAATGCTTATCCACAAAAGAGCCGTTAATTTATATATATAGTTTTTGAGTCTAAAAAAGGACAAGCACTAAGAGCCGTTACTGTCCAAAAAAGGAATAAAAACGTCGGAACGAAACGGCAGCATCCGAACACGAAACGTCACTTTTTTTTTAATTGTTTTCTGTCTTTTATATCACCGTTAAAAAGCCCGGGAATCTGGTGCTGACGTGTCTATTTGAAAGGTCCGCTCCCCCGCCAGCACTAATTATTATTGTTTATTAAATTAATAATTAATTTTAAAAAGGAAAGGGGGCCCCACCAATACGACAACGTGTGGGAGAGAGATGGAAACCGTACGGGCTAGGAAATCGGGAGGGCCCACTGTACGAGGTGAGATCTCCTCCTTCTGTCCCTCCGACATAGATTTACTAAAATGCCCTTACCCACCCACCGTTCATTAATTAATTCTAAATTCAAAAAAACAAGTTGATCTTTCACCCAAGTTTTAAAAAATCAATAGACTAACTTTAAATTATTGAATATAAATTAAATTTTGACATATTTTAATTAAAATTTTATAGAAATAGCATATGTTCACTCATAATTTGATTTAATTTAATTTTTAAAAATCATTTAATTTCAACAAAAAGCTTAATTGACTGCTGATAAAAATAAAATAATTCGAATTTAATTAATATTTACAAAAATAACATATCAAATTTAACTTTATCTTTTAAATTAAGTCTCGATAGGAAATTTAATTACACTTCGAATATAAATAATATTGTGTTAATATATGCTCCAAATCGACTTTAAACTTGAACATAATTTAAATTTGAATTGATTCAATTTTAAAAATTTTGAATGAAGTGAGAAAAACTCTTCTAATTGCTGCTTTTTTGGTCATACAAGCAATGAGAGGAGTTGGAATTTAATGAGCCAAAGATAGGATTTTGAATGCTATGGTGGTGAAGAAGAAGGATATGGTGGAGGTTTTGTGCATATCTCTATCATATTTAGTTGGGACAGGAGACTCTGTTTCTGTTCTGTTCTGCTCTGTTTTCTTTCAAAAGAACTTGGGTTGGCAGGCGTTGCTTTTATCATTTTCCTTTTGAAAAGTAAAAATTGTCACTTAGCACAAAATCCAATAATCTTCCACATTTTATCACTTGTAGACTTGTAGTCCTGAAAAGAATATAATCACCTTTACTTTAATGGACATAGATATGCACATGGACAAGTTTTATTGAGTCTCTAAACATCTAATCTAATCTGACAATTGCTTTTCAACAAAATCAACTGCGAAATGTCTTGTTCTGTGTGTGAACACTCTTAAATCAAATCCAACCAGACAGAAGAAATGGAAATCTATGAAAAGGAAAAGATGCCCTGCATGCTCTTTCACTTGTCCTGTAAGTCTTCTGTTCATAGCTATTAAGCATACAAAGTTGAAATCTAAGCTCTAAACAAAGATAGAAACAAAATAGAACAAAACAGAGCTTTGTCATAAGTCATAACTACCCTTTTCTATTCCCTGTCACTTTCTCAGGGAAATTTTTGCCTTTTGCCTAGGAAAATTCAAACCATTAAAGCCTCAATGCTAGCCTTCTTTACCGTTTGACACACTGGACAAGAATCAAGAAAGGCATCACAAGCTTTACATGAACAAAGGTGCCTACAAGGAAGGAACAAAATACACGAATTCCTAGAGTTGCAGACTTTGCACAACATCATTATCTGTTCTGGTCTCCCCTCTTCTCCTCCAACGTAATAATCATCAGAAACTAACCCTCTGTTTTGCTCTACTACCCTGTTATTATCCATGTCACAGCAGGACTCTGCATCATCCGCTGCGTTTTCCTTTAGCTGCTCAATTGAGTTGTTTAGAGACACAATCATGGCTTCGTTTTCTTGTGCTGCTCTTTGCCATGCCATATTGTCCATCTCTAATCTCTGCAACCGATCTTCAAGCTCCATTTTTCTTTTGGTGGCTTGGACTATCTGCTCATCCCTTAGTTTGATGAAAGGCAGTACCTTTTGTTCAAGACTCTTGCACAACAATGCAACCTGTCGCTTTCTTTGATCTTCCAACAACAATCTCAGTCTTTCATCCTGATGAAACAATAAATAACCAAATAAAAAGACTAATAATAGCATAAGAATCTAACCCAGGTAATGAAGAATTGGAGGCAAGTTACTAACCTGTAATCTGATGTAATGATCAATCTCTTGTCTTTGCTTCTGATCAAGAGCAGTCATACTTTGAGAAAAGGAGATCGATGGGAGGGAATTGTTGTTGGTAGGAATGGGATTCGCTCTAAAAGTAAAAGAAGGAACAATATTATTGTCAAGGAGAAGAGTTTGATCCTTCTGAAACTGCTGGTTCTGCAACTGTTGCTGTATGTTACATTGTTGCTGAACCTGAGATTGCTGCAGTTGATGTTTCTGTTGTTGTTGAACATTGAAATAGAAGTTGTTCAATCCTCCACAACAATTCTCTATCCAATCCTGTGACCCAAAAGAAGGAAACTGTGCTTGAATTGCCATATTCCTTTCAACCAAACAGACAAATTCACAACTCAAAACCAAATTTCACACCCTCCCCAACAAACCAAAACCAAAAGCAGACCCTTTTGTTGGATTACTCTTCTCTTCTTCAAACCCTAATCAAAACACCTTATTCTCTTCTCAAATCATAAAGGAACCGACTTCCTTTCTTCCTTTGTTCATACAACTGGTGAACTTTTAACAGACAATAATGGCGAGGAATGGGATTAAAGTAACTGAAACAAAATTCACAACTCAAAACCAATTCACAAACCTTCCCAACTAACCAGAACCAAAACAGAAACAGACCCTTTTCTTGGATTACTCTTCTCTTCTTCAACACCAAATAAAAAAACTTTCTTTCTCTTCTCCAAATCAGAAAAGAACCACCAAAACCAAAAGCAGACCCTTTTGTTGGATTACTCTTCTCTTCTTCAACACCTTATCAAAACAGCTTCTACTTTTCTCAAATCAGAAAAGAACCCACTCCCTTTCTTCCTCTGGTCATACACCTGGTGAACTTTTAACAGACAATAATGGTGACGAATGGGATTAAAGTAACTGAAACAAAAAAGGCTCTCTCTCTCTCTCTCTCTCTCTCCCCCTCTGCCACTTCTCTCTCTGCATAGGATGCTGGTTCTGTTTGTACTGATATAGATTTCACTTTCCCTATAAGGGTCTCCCCCATAAAAAGAAGCCATTTTTATTGATTACGAGCATTAAATATAGAGATATGTTGTGTGTGGGACGACGTACACATGCAGATTTTGTGACTAAACTATCGGGTCAGAGAGATCAGAGGCGTTTGTTTGGTATTGAATTGAATACTAACAAATAATTAAATACCAACAAAAAAATTAGCTAAGAAAAGAACGAATTAGTCAGTTTTTGAAGAGATAAAGAGGGAAAGGAAAGGAAAGCAAATACTTTATCATAACAGACGAGATCTTGTCAGATTTAAGTCATATGGAAAGCCCCAAGAATACGATTTCTTTTTTTAAATTAAAAAAATTAAAATGTTAATTAATAAATAAAACATATTAAATAACATTTTATTAGATTCTGATTTTTAAATTAATTTTTAATTTTTAATTTTATAATAAACTGTGTATAAAATATATTAAATAATTTTGGTTTCATTTTAATAAACAAATGATATTAGATATATTTTATTTTATTTAATATTTCAAATTTATTACATAATAAAAATAATATTTTGACATTTTTAGTGTATTTTATTTAATATAATGCATTATCTTTATCATAATTAAGATTATGTTTAATTATTTTATGAGTTTAATATTTAATTTATAAAATTAAATTTAAGATGCTAAACCATACATATTTTTATTTTTGTTTTGTATTGAGATCATTTGTTAATAATATAATAATATTATTCTTTACTCATTAACAAATGATTGTCAATTTTGGCACTTATTTAAGCCATAGTTATATTCTTTTTAATGGGATTAATAGTTTTTTTAAGACCATGGAATCATTTATTTAAAATATTAAAATATAGAAAATTCAATAATACTAAATATAGAAAATTCAATAATAATATGTAATTTTTATTATTGTTTTAAATCTCACACGGGAGGTTTAAGGTTTAAAAGATTATTCTCGTGAAATTGAATTTGAAATATGATTGAAAGATATTGTCTTTATTCATTAAAAAATGTGAAGTTTAATTCAAAAAAAGTTTTTAAATATAAATTAATTAATTTATTTTGATTCATAATATCTTATTGATTTATAAAAATTTACCAGTTAATTAATAAACTAATCAGTTTTTAACGACAAAAGCTATTAAAGTAAATCCAACCAAAAATTTTTAATATAAAGAATTTAACATGCGATAAAAATTAGACATGAAATATAATTAAATTTAAATTTTAAAAATATTATGTATTTATAATTTTAGTATATTGTTCCTAAGTATTATCTAATCATATTTTTCAAAAAATATATATATTATCTCATTATTTTAAAAAATATTAATTTAACTTAATTGGACCATTTCCTTGTGAATAGATGTATTTAATATTTATACCATATAAGTGTTTTTTCATACATTAAAAAACAAAAAATTTTATATTTTGATACAATAAATAACAACATCCGATGAGAGTTCTACCAAAACATGTAATATGGGGAGATTAAGTAATACGGATAGAGTATATTTAGGATTTTAGTACTAAATTAAAGGAGGATAAGGAGTAAAATAGTAAATTACAAATTATCTCTTTAACATAGAAATAAAATAGTAACGAAATATCATTATCAAGCCTTTAAAGTCCATTTTTAATGGAAATAATAAAATATTTTTTTTAAACGAAAAAACCGTAATAACTATCTTTTGAATGCGCACTGAATAAATCTTCGGATTGACATAATAGCCTGCAAATTATGCTAACCATGTATTCCACACTGGACAAGCCCTGTACGATAGACTCGATCGAGAAAGCATAGATAGAAGTATTCGAACACAGGTCCTTTTGACCTCATACCCTCTACTCTACTAACTCAACCACCCATGTGAGCTAATAAAATCTCGTTATTTTGTTAAATAAAACTCCAAAAAAAGTCATAATGATCTTAATAATTTATGACTTTAGTTCAAAATGTTCGATCATTTACTCAATTTCCGTAATTAAAATCTAAATAAAAATTATATAATATATATATATTAAAAAGTTTATTATATAATTGAAATTTAAATTTATCTTTAATTATTGTGATATGCGAATTAATAAAAAGCTATCAAGATTTATTATGTTTTTTATGTTTTAAAAAATAAGACTTATTATGTTGTAAGAATCATAATTCTAGTAAAAATAGTTTGAAATTTAATATTATATTGAAATTATAATCCCTAGATTATGGATAAATAACAAATTTTATAATATCTATGAATACTATAACAAATTTGTCTATAAAAATAAGATCGGACCTTCTGTTCTAGTTAACCAGTTCTAACCCTAATCTATTAAATCTTATTTACATATTTTTGTGGGGTCTACATAAATGTGTGGACTAGATTAAGTATATCAAGATTAGAACACCCTAACAGGAACATAGTGCTCCAATCCTCTGAAAACATGTTTCGTATCCAATGTTTTCAAAGCAGAATATTAAACCATTAGACAAGAGGTATAAGATTTAGAAGGTTCCAATAGAATTTGAAGGTTAATTGAAAAATAAATTATTAAATGAAAATTAATTGATATATCTTTGATCTATAAGAACTTATTAATTTATAAAAATTAACTGATTAATTAATTACTTAGTTTTTAACAACAAGAGTTATTAAAGCAAATCGTATTAAAAAGTTGAAAACTGAAATGAAAAATTTAACGATTCAAAATTTATACAGTTAAACTGATTGAACCAATTAAATTTTTTAATTAGATTTCGTATCTAACGTTTTAAAAATCATACCAGAAATTAAATCAATAGACAAAAGATTTAATATTTAAAAGGTTTTACTAGAATTAGATTATCATCAAATCGGCTAAAGATTAAATAAAATTAAATAATTTGAAATATGATTGAAAGATATCGTTCTTATTTATCAAAAAATTTCAAGTTTAATTAAAAATATATATTATTAAATAATTTTGATTTATAGTAACTTATTAATTTATAAAAATTGACCAATTAATTAAATTAATCGATTTTTAACAATAAAAAGTTATTAAAGTAAATCGAACATAAAAGTTAAAAATCGAACTGAAAAATTAAACGGTTCAAAATTTTTACGATTAAATTAACTTAACTATGATTTTTATTGTATCCACGTATTAAACAAGTATGAAGTGGAGATAAGATTAGGCAAAAATGTGAAAGAAAAAGCACCTCTTTAATGGGGTCTCTTTTCCCAACTTAGATGGATCTTAATTCACGGAAAGCACACTTGTTCATGTCAACCACTCCTCATGACCGTTTAACCCCACAAAATCCGTACGTGTTTTATTAATAAACCAAGACAAATGAGAACTAGTCTTTATCTGTACATGCATCTACATTGTATTATAAGTCAAAAGTTCAAAGACACGTGCATGCCTCCAAGGTGGTCCAATTAGTGAAATAAGTATTGAATTTAAGAATAATGTGAGGTTTTTTTTAGAGTAATTTAAGTAACTTAATTTTTTAATTTTTAAATAATTAAAAAATTCTTATAATTTTTTTAGATTTTTATGAAGAAAAAAATAAAATACATGTGATATGAAGTAAGATAATTACAAATTATTAATTTTGAAATTTAAGTCAGCTATTAAATTTGACCTGAATCTAAATTAATAATTTAAAATAACTATAATAAATGATTATTTTGAGTTAAATTTAGTATATAACAAAAATTTTTAAAAATAGGTTTTATAAAAAATTGAAATAAAAAGTTTTCAATAATTATTAAATTATTTAAACAATTTAAAAAATTTTGTTTATCACCCTAATTTTTAAATTTTAAAGGTTAAAAATTCAAAATTATAATATAACATAGCATCTATATCGAGAATTTAAGTATTGTATATGTCATTAGTTCGATCTTTTGTAGGAGATACCAAAATAACGAACTTTCAAAAAAAATCTATTTATCATAAAGAGATTCGTTATTCCTGACCCTGCTTTACTTCACCTTAATTGTTATTTGAACAAGTAAAAGTTATGTCTTGGTCCGAGTGGGGATAACATTTCTATTCTACATATCTATGAAATTTTGAAAAATCTAAGCATCACAGAGATAATAATAGTTAAGAATATCATTCGGATGCTATTTTTTCGATTTCCCGAATAGCCAAAAGATTTTACAGATTGGAATATTAAGCTCGACTCTAAGGATGGCAATAGACCGCCCATGGGCCATCTATTGCCAATGTTTTTCAAATAATTTTTTTAATTAAAAATATATAACAATTTATTTTTTAATTGAATTCAAATCTGAGTTATTCAATCTCATATGTACACATGGCCCAATTATTTTAAATAACATAATATTATTTTATTTAAAATAATTAAATTTTAAATCAGTCTAAACCTAAGGCTAGACCAGACTCACGAGTCAACCCTTTAAAGACAGCTAAATTTAAATTTAAGGATCTAACTCATCGCTACTCTTCTTATTAGGAGTAACGTTACGTAGGGATTTTCTTAGATGATTAGTGTATACTATGCTTTATACCTTGATGAAGTTGCTGTAATGGCGGTGGACCCACCTGCCGCCCACCTGCCGTGACCACTCACTAATCACACTATACCCTCTCCGTTGGCTTTGGCTCGGCTGCTAATTACAAACCAATGTGCAAAACATGTGATTTCTTTTATAATCTAGAGCCAACTCACCACCAATTTACCAAATCTTTTAAGAAAAATTAACCAATTTTTGCAAAATATTTTTATGGTTAATTTTGTATTTTTGTATGAAGAAAAATTAAATAAAATATGAACAAACCAATTAATTTTTTAAAAAATTTGTAATTTTGATGTACTAAAAAAGATTTATAATGAATTGTATTTTCATTTTTAAAAAACCAAATTCAACATACCAAATGTACAAAACTTCCCACTCTACAGCAATCTGACGAGGGTCATAATATACACAACCTTACTTTTGTATTTTTACGAAAAGACTATTTATGTAATTTGAATCTCTAAACTTTACGGTCACAAAGTTACTATTACTCTAAGGCCAACCCTTATTTTCATTTTCATATTTATATACAATGACCTCTCAAATTTGGTAGGTTTAATGGAGATAAATAAATAGATATGTATTAATTTTGATGCATTACAAATTTTGGAGTAAAAAATGCAAGGTTCTCTTACAATTTAATTAATTAAAAGAAATTTAATTTTTTAAATTAAAAATTTTAATGATTTTCTCATAAAAACTCCATTTTCATAATTAAGTAAAAAATAGCAAAACATATTTAATAGTGATGTAATTATGCAAACTCAATTAAATTATGTTTAAATTAATAATTTAAGACAATTATAATTTTTTTTATAAATTTAATTAAATCACAAAATATTTATCTTTTTATTTGTGATAGAATTATTTTTTATTTTCACAAAATTTTTATATAAAATTAATGAGATATTATGATTAATTTTCAAATCGAATATGGGTTTACATTACACTTCACATTTATCATCAATTGAATAATAAATGGGCGGTGGTGGGTGTGATACAAAAGGGCAATCTCCATCCATTTTTATCGTATTTGGTGCACAAAGGTCAAGTGTGGTGCTTTTTGATGGCAACTTCTTATTAACTAATAATTAAAATTTTGAACTACTTGAATTGATAATAATCTTAAGACCATCAAATTTTTAGTTTAATTTTAAATTTTAAATTCAATTTATTTTAATAATACGTTATTAATTAATTAACTTTTTAAAATTAATTAATTTTCATAAATTATTTAATTTTATTCAATTTTTAATCAAAGTTATGAGAATTTAATAATAGTTAAATCTTTTAAATTTTAAAATTTAAAATTTTAATTTAATTTTCGACTGGAATTGAACCCGCTCATCGTGGATTCACAATCTACTGCCTTGATCCACTTGGCTATGCCCCTAATACTTTAATTACAAAGAAGTTATAGCATTTCTCATTCAAGTTGTTAAAATATTATTATTAAATACTTGTTGTTTTATTCCTTTTT
>JANZXP010000195.1:39945058-39991086 GCA_027576715.1 Erythroxylum flavicans | reverse complement strand
TAGTATTCCCATACCTTCTTTAACTCAATTCCTACTTCAATGCTCAAACCACTCTAGCCTTTCAAGAAAATATCACAAGTCCAAGATTAAGATGACCAAGAGGATAGCAACATAGAAAATAGCAGGATCTAACTCCCTTGATGCAGTAGCATGTAAGTACTTCAAGTGATGATGATGATTCATCAAGCAAGCAAAAATTCTAGGAGGTGTGAGTGAGAGAGTTTCGGTGGTGATGAGAGAACAAGATGATGAAGAACTAAGCAAAACAGAACACCCCAGTAGACGAAACTTGTCTCCTCTAATGTTAGGTGTCACTAAATGGTAATAGCATGTGGCTTCATGCATGTTCTACACTTGTCCCACTTAGGAGTTGCCACTCATCCACAAAACATGCTGCCATTTGTCACCAAGTAATTAGTTAACATATAAAACATAAATAAACTGTATTTATTTAGGCCAAATTTGACAAAGTTATCTTCATAAAAGTTGTAGCTTATCCTCTTAGCTTTCTAATGGTATAAATTTTTAATTTTTGGACATCAGAATCAAAAGATATGACACTTACAAGTTTAAGTATGACACTTAGATGTCACCAAGCAATTAACCACGTATAAACCATAAATTATATTGATTTATGTTGAATTTGACAAATTTGTCTTCATGAAAGTTGTAGCTTATCCTCTTAGATTTATAACAGGAATAAAGTTTGTAATTTTTGGACATCAGAATCAAAAGATATGACACTTACAAGTTAGAGTGTCACATTGGTTTGCAAACAAACACTAGATGTCACAATTGATCATGCGAAAAATTCACTTCAAGCGGATTTTTAAGAACTTTCAAGCCTTATTTTCAATTAATCATCACCCAAATCTTGTGTAATGTATCCATGACATATATTCCGAGACCCGGGCCTAACATTAACACCTTAAGTTTCTAATGAAGACAATAATTTTCAATTCTCTAAGTATGATTCTTTAAACCATAGTTTAAGACACGTGCAATACATGTTCAATGAAATATTCCAACTAGGGTACAATTTGGGGCCTTACAAGATCAGTTTACTATGACAAAATTATATGATTGAAATGTAGAATCAAACCTTAAAGATATGATAAGGAGTACATAGAGCATAATTAACCTTCAAAATTAACTTTGGGACAAACATATTAAGATTGCCTTATATATTCTTAATAAAGTTCTAAGCAAATCAATACCTAAAATAAACTCTCACTCATCTTCATATTTAGGGTTGCCCCATACATATGTATAATTCTAATGAAAATAAATTGAATTCTCATTCCATTTATTGTTATTTTGTAGGTTATCCAAACCATTATAAAGGCTACATATTTTACTGTAAAGAAAGAGGATCAAAATTTGTGAAATTAGAAATGATTTAGTTTCCAAAATATGTTGTCCAACATGAGGTTACTCATTCTCACATTTTAGATGATAATAGATTAATAGTACTGTAATTTCATATCCTTCACCCATTCAGATGCAATTACTAGACTATGAACCTATTGCCACTTTAGTACAAGATCATTAACTAATACAAACACTAAATATGGTTCATCTGGCACATTATTAATTTGAATAAGTTCAATTAAGAAGGTCTACTAAGGTGAGGAGACCATCTATATAATCTCATTATATAGTTTATCTTGGTAAGAATGACTATAATGTTAGATATATTGTTAATCAGGTTACTTTTCTAGATATTGTTCATAGTTTTTATGCATAGTTATGGTGGAATGCAATGAGAGATAAAATGCAATTTATGAGGCATAATTAGGTATTAGAACTTGTTAACTTACCTTAAAACTATAAATTTTTTTACTATAAATGTGTTTATATGACAAAAAGGAATCGCCGGGTAAAGTTTGAGCGATTTAAAGTTAGGTTGGTTGCTAAATGTTTCACTTAGAGAGAAGGAATAGACTTTAATATCATGTTGGTTTGTGAATTAAAGAAATAATTATATGAATTAAAATAAACTTTCCATCATTTGGAATTGTGGAAAGTAAAGTTACAAAATGTTTGTACCTCAAGGTCAATAGGCGTAAGATTTTTTTCTACTTTTATATGTAGACAACGTCTTACTTACATCAAATAACTTAGCCATGATGCATGAGGTTAAACACAATTTTCCATTTAAAATAAAGTAATTTAATGAATTATGTTTCATCCTTGGTATTCAGATTCATTAGGACAAATCTCAAAACTTGTTAAGTCTCTCATATAGAATATATATTAAAAAGGTTTAATATTACAAATTGTAAACTTTGCACAATATCAATTTCTCATAGAGAGATATTATCTTTGGTACAATGTCCAAAGAGTGAAATGAAAAATGAAATCATGAAGAATATTCCTTATTCTAGTGCAGTTGGCAACTTGATGTATGCTTAAGTTTGCATTAGATTGGACATTGCATTGATTATTATATTATTTGATAAATATTTTTTGACTAAAAATATACCACTAGAATGTAGTTAAACAAGTTTTGAGATATCTTTAAGGGATAAAGGAATATATAGTGACAAACATGAAGATTTAGGAATTAAATTTGATTGGCCATATAGATTTTAACTTTGCTATGTGACCAAATGACAAAATGTTCATACTTGGTTATATCTTTATATTAGTATATGGTTTTGTTTCATGGCAAAGTATTAAGAAGACAATTATGACCTTTTTAATTATGCATACAAAGTTTGATTCTTATTATAGGACTACTTAACAGGCAGTTTGTTTGAGAAATGTTATTTCTAAACTTTTGCATTTGCATTTCCTAGTCCACTTGCCACTGGCGTTCAGGAATTAAACCCATAGGCCCTACTTGCTTGAAGCATGTTCAAGAGTAGTAGGATTCATCGTCCATTGGGTTCCAATCTCCGCTCCCATTCCATGCTCTGACGACCCTTTCTCTTTCGCCGTCCACCGGCTCGTGCTCGGCACCCACACCTCCGACGACGTTCCTAACTTCCTCATGCTCGCAGATGCTTTGCTTCCCATCGGCGCTGCTGAATTGGGGGTTGATGGGAAATCTGAAAATTCTGTGATTCCCAAGGCGAGTTCTTTGTGGAATTTCGACAAATTTGTCCGTTGGAAATCTGAAAAATGCTACTTTTGGTCTTAGTTTTGTTAAAAGTATGATTATTATGGTTTATTTTCTGAAGATGGTTTGTGCGTTCGAAGTGTTCGATGATATTACTGACCGAGAAAATGCTAACTTTTGCCTAACTTTTAGAAAGATGATTACTTGGTTATTTAGTGTTAATTGACAAGGATTTGGTTGTTTTCTAGGTGGAAATAACTCAAAAGATACGAGTTGATGGAGAGGTGAATAAGGCACGGTGTATGCCGCAGAACCCAGCAATTATTGGTGCAAAGACTAGTGACTGTGAGGTTTACGTGTTTGATGCTTTGAAACAGGTAGAGAAAAAGCAAGAAGGTTGTGATCCTGAGCTGAGGCTGAGCGGTCATGATAAAGAGGGTTATGGTTTAGCTTGGAACCCCTGTAAGCAGGGGTATCTTTTGAGTGGTTCACATGATCATAAGATATGTTTGTGGGATGTGTCTGCTTCAGCTCAGGGTAAAGCGCTTGATGCAATGCACGTTTATGAGGTAATCCCAAGACCTCACTTTTAATTTGGCAATGTCTGATGTTGAACTTTTCAACCATTGTGTATGTAATGACTGATTTTGGGGGTTGGAATTTCTGTAGGCTCATGAGAGTATGGTCGGAGATGTGTCATGGCATTTGAAGAATGAGAATTTATTTGGGTCTGTCGGGGATGATTGTCGCTTAATAATCTGGGATTTGCGGACAAATCAAAGCCAACATTCTGTTAAAGCTCATGAGAAAGAGGTGGAGTAGGCAATCAAACTTGAATGTGCAAGATCTCTGACAAATTGTGCATTGGACACAAATTGAGTAAACATATGCTAAGAATAAAGAAGTAATTTATTTAAGTATGGCTTTGCATCGAGGGATTGGTGTTCTAAATCACTGCTTAAAAGACGAGACCTAGTTCTCTGTTTTCCGATCGATCTTAGTGAACTTTCCTCATCTGGCTTACGCTGTCTTACTACTCATCAAGCGTTTTCTCACTGACATGTGTTTCTTTGTTCTTTAGGTTAACTACCTATCATTCAATCCCTACAATGAATGGATTCTGGCTACAGCCTCGTCAGACACTACTGTTAATCTGTTCGATATGCGGAAACTGTCGGTGCCACTTCATGTATTGGGTGGTCACACGTATGTGCTTCCCCTCTGTTATACAAATATTTTAGCTCTTGATCTGCAACTGTTCTTGTGTATTGTTTTAGGCAAGTTACGAGCATATTCTGTTTCTTACAGAGAAGAGGTGTTCCAAGTAGAGTGGGATCCTAACCATGAGACAGTGCTAGCTTCTTCTGCTGATGACAGAAGGTTGAATGTTTGGGACCTGAACAGGTATGCTTATTAATCATTTAAACGTTCTTAAATTTGTACTCTCTTTTAGACCATCATGGATTTTTTTTCTTGTGGAATTCTTAATCACTTAGAGTAACACAGAGAAGAAGTGTTCCAAGTAGAATAGGATGCTAACAATGAAACATTGACTTTTGAGTTTGTAGTTGAGGCCTGTGGTAAAAGTAACATTTGTGATTCGATTGTTTGCATTTATTGTTATTTGCATTTTGAAGAATCTTATTTACAAGAGTCTGCCAGCGTACAATGATCTAGTCTTACTGGGGTGAAAAATACTGTCAGGGTTGGGGAGGAGCAATTGGAATTAGATGCTGATGATGGCCCTCCTGAACTGCTATTCTCTCATGGTGGGCACAAGGCAAAGATTTCAGATTTCTCATGGAACAAAAATGAGCCATGGGTCATTTCAAGCGTAGCTGACGACAACAGCCTTCAGGTGTGGCAAATGGCTGAGAGCATATATCGTGACGAGGATGATATTTTAACTGCTGATGAATGATTCCAATTAAGACGGCCTCATTTCCGGTTCTGTGCATATGAATCTCTGGCTTTATTCAACGAGCTGCTCCGACAATGTACTAATCTAAGTCATACATTTTGTTCCATCTCCGACAATAGGCTCTTTGCCTTGTTTCTGTCCTTGCAGTTGAACTGGTTTAGCTAATTGTGAATGGTGTGCCGTTTGTGTTTTATAATTTCTATCTTCTACTTAAGATCAGAGGAAGTAGAACGTGGCTTTACATGTGAGAATGATTTAATTAATTTGATTAGCTTTTCTTAATTTTAATACGAAGGAACTTTCTTCTACTCTCAACCATGCTGGTGCTCTGACTTGCTTATACCAAAGAACTATAGACTATCGACATTTTGCGTAGATCATGTCCTGTCCTGTTTAGGACGTGGTATCTGTTCGGTTAGAAAGTCTGGTCAACTTTGGTTTTGCCTATTGATTTTGGACTAGATTGGTTTAGGGAGGACCGATTTGTTCAGTTAAAATGATGTCATTTTGTTCAATCGGACTACAAAATTACTCTCACAGAAAAAATGTCCCATCCTATCGAACAAACAAGAATTTATAATTCTTAGATCAGGAAAAGCAATTTCTTAAACACAGTCACAACATAATGAAACATATAATATCAGGAAATCCAACAAAAGGAGAAGTAAGGACATCCACTGGACAGCAACTCTAGCAACTAAGCACAATTCTGTACATAATGATATAGAAATCAAAAGCTCAGTAAATTTAGGTCGAGCTTCAAACAAAAGGGTGAAGTTGATCTCCTATGATACTCATCTTATACCAGCTACAGGTTCATCAGCTTTACAATCATAGTCCAAAGATCCTATAGCTAGTTAAATTTGGGATTAATGCAATACCTCAAGCTGGATATGCAACTCTAAGATCCAATTCCAATCTACAAAAAGTGAAGAGATGAATACTCAGCCAGCTCTTGCTGCACGAGCCCCTCCTACAGAAAAACACACAGAAAAAGAGTTATAAATTTACAAACAATCAGCTGTTGCAAACCCCAAAGCAACATTAATATGCAAATGATGGTAAAGGGGGATGAACAACTCAGTGAAGAAGAAGAGCACTAGGTTCTAAAAGCCGCTCTCTAGCCTCTTGGCAACAAGAGAAATGCACCACTTTCAGCACATTCTTCATGTGAATTGCAGGATTGTTGCATGTTAACAATCAAACCTGTAGGTGGATTCAGTTAAAGTTCTACATCCTATGGATGGATGAAATCCGGTTAGTCTAATGTCAAAATATTGAAAAATCTAAAGAAAAAGATCCAAGAATATGATTAGGTTGACAGAACACGAGAAGGAAGTCTAAGAAGTTTCTCGCAATTATCATTGACAACTTATAGGATTAAAGATACTTGAGACGACTATAAAGATCATACATTGTTCCTCATGGAACCCATTCATAGGAATAGGCAGAGAGAGAAGTTTGAAACAAGTGATTGGAAAAGGATTGAAATAACAGATTCAAGCATGTAAGATTTTTGAAAAGACTATATACATTTAGAATGATGAGGCATTTTGTTAAGTCAAAATCTGCATGCTTGAAGTTAAATGAAACATATGATCTATTTCACTGGCACAGTTCAATTTCAATATGCTAATTGAATCTTGAACTTCATTATTGTAAAGATGTTCTACAGAATTAAGATTTTACGGTATACCTTTCCGCTGATTCGCTCCTGAAGAGCTGCCATTTTTCATTACATTCCCTAGTCCACAACCAGGGAGCTCCTTCGTGAGTATGTTCTGAGTTGTCATACAATTGAGATTCTCAAACTCACAACTCCTAAATCCCTGTCCATTCAATGTCGCATCTTCTTGACTTTTGTCATCTACTCCTGGATGCAGGCAATAGACCTGGTCATCACATTGCATATTACATGGATTCATTACATGAGCTCCTTCAGGAAGATTTGGATTAGCCAAATTCATACTATTAATGGGTTTCTGATACGGAAAAGATCCAATCTCGCCTTCAATTCTTCCCCGCATATCCACAAGCAAACACTTGAGCCTAGCAATCTCTGCCTCCAATGCAGCCTGCCCCTGCAACCTCTTCAGCAATTGCTGGTTCAAAGCTCTCAATTTCGCAACTTCATCCTCCAAAGACGCAGCCCTAGCCTTCTTCTTCTCCCTGTACTTGCGTACCGCCTCCCGGTTCCCCGTCGGTCGTTTCTTGCACTTCTTATCATTTGACTCTGCAGTATCATCATCAGCTGCCTTTTCATCAGAAGGTGTAGATACAATTTTGGTATGCACATGAAAACATGTGTGTGTATGGGATGAATCAGGACCCGGTGGATTGCAAGTGTGGGTGTGAGTACAAGCATGAGTATCCTTCAATAGTTCCTCAAAGAAGCTATCCATCGAACAACTGGTAGTCATTTCATTCATGTTTGGACTTGAAAAAAGTTCTTGATTCGACAAATCCAACTCACCGTCGTCCATCATAAGGTGAGCCAAAATTCAGATTCTGACACCAACCCAGATGATAATTCGACCCGAATTCTAGATCTTGGAAGAAATTAGCAATACCCAGATGATAATTTCTGGTTATGAATCAATGACTTCTTAGCTGCAAAAAAAAAGGGGGTTTTAGAGTTAGTTCATCGATCATAAGCAAACCAACAGGCAATTGATTCTACCAAATTCGCTTGAGATCCAAAAATGATCCCGAGAAACAAAATTTAGAATTTCCAGATACAGGGAAGTGTAAATTGGAACCAGAAAACACATTCAGAATCGGAATAAAAAGAACTAGAAGCTTGCCTCGGTGAAAAAGAATTCAACTTCAGGAAATCAATGAAACGCTTGGATGAATAGAGATTATGTGTCTGTATCAGTGAAAGCAAACCGTTATTGCGCTGGGAATTGAAAACCCTAGATAACGAAAGCAAAGTGTAAAGTGTCTTTTGAAAAGGAAACATTAAAGAACGAACATTCCATGAACGAGAGACTTAAAGTGATTCTACAAAAAGAGAAGCGAAAAGAAGACTTCTTTCTTCTTTTCTCTCCTCCATAGTCCATTTTTACGAGGTCGCCATCGTTGTCAATATAGTTAACTGAAGGGCTTCGATGTAAATTAAAAAAAAAAGCATTTTGTGGGAATGACAAGTCCATAAATCTCCCTATTATGTTCGTCCAAATTATACTCTGATTATTCACAAAAAAACGTGTCTTTAACTCAATTTTAGTGAAATTAGATCAAATTTTGTGATCATCGAGAATGAGACGAAGAGTTGGTGGGAGAAATCCTGGAGGAAATCCGGAACTTTTTAGCAACAGAAGAAAGTAGGAGGAAGGATAAATCTTGGAGGAAGTGGGAAATTTGATATCAGGAGAAGAAGAGAAAGGATTGGAGGAGAGGGAAATTCTGCCGGAAATTGAAAAGTTGATATCAGGAGCAAAAGAAGAGGAAGAACGGCTGCAGGAAATTGAAAATTTGTTATCAACAGAAGAAGAGGAAGAGTTGGAGGAGGAACAACTCCTGTAAGAAATTGAAAAATTGATACCAGGAGAAGAACATGGAGAATTGGAGGAGGAATTCCTGCAGAAAATTGAAAATTTGATTTGAGAGGAAGAAGAAGAATAAGTAATCTTGCAGAAAATTGACAAATTATTATCAACAGAAAATGAGAAACTTGGACGAGGAAGAAATCCTGTAGGAAGAAAAAATATTGTTGTAAGGAGAAGAAGAGGAAGAGTTGGAGGAGGAATTCCTGCAGAAAATTGAAAAATTGATATCAGGAGAAGAAGAAGAAGAAGAAGGAGAGGAAGAAGAAGAAGAAGAAATTTTGCAGAAAATTGACAAATTGTTATTAACAGAAAAAGAGAAACTTGGAGGAGGAAGAAATCCTATAGGAAGAACAAATATTGTTGTCAGGAGAAGAATAGGAAGAGTTGGAGGAAGAGATCCAGCAGAAAAATAAGAATATGATACTAGGAGAAGAAGAGGAAGAAATCCTGCAGGAAATTGAAATTTTGATATCGGGAGAAGAAGAAGAGGAAGAAATTGTGCATAAAACTGAAAACTGATATCAGGAAAAAAGGAAGAAAAAGAAATCCTGCAGGAAATTGAAAATTTGTTATTAGGAGAATAAGAGAAAGAAATCCTGCAAGAAATTGAAGATTTGTTATTAACAGAAGAAGCTGAAGAGTTGGAGGAAATTGAAAAACGATATCAGGTGAAGAAGATGAAGAATTGGAGGAGGTGGAATTTCTATAGGAAATTGAAAATTTGATATCAAGAAAAGAAGAGGAAGAAAAAATCCTGTAGAAAATTGAAAATTTGTTATTAACAGAAGAAGAAGAGTTGGAGGAGGAAGAAATCTTGCTAGAAATAGAAAAATTGTTATTAGAAAAAGAAGAGGAAAAGTTCAATGGGGAAGAAAATTTGCAGGAAATTGAAAATTTGATATGAGAAGAAGATGAGTAAAAAATCCTGTAGGAAATTGAAAATTTGTTATCAAAAGAAGAAAAGGAAGAATTGGAGGAGAGAAGATCCTGCAGGCAATGAAAAAATTGATATCAGGAGAAGCTGCAAGAAATTGAAAATTTGTTACCAATACAGTAAGGGCCAGAGTTGGAGGAGGAAGAAACCTTACAGGAAATTGAAAATTTGATACCAGGAGAGGAAGAGGACGAATTGGAGGAGAGGAAAATACTGCACGAAGTTAAAATTTTGATATCAGGAGAAGAGCAGGAAGAAATCTTGTAGGAAATCTAAATATTGTGATTAATAGAAGAAGAGAAAGGGTTGAAGGAGGAAGAAATCCTGCAGGAAATTGAAAATTTGGAGTAGGGAGAAATATAACCTGAAAGGCATAATTGTGATGAAACACAGGAATCAGAAGACAGAGAATTAGAGGTTGAAGATGGAGAATTACTCTCTGAAACTCAATCCATATCCATAACAACACCTGAGAATTGCATGATTGAACTACCAAATTCTAAAATGGGGTTAAGTTCTCTTTAAATGAAGAAGTATCAGAACATCAACAATTTTCTGGGAATTGGGCTCCTTCTGTCAGGAAGATCATGCTTACTGAACCTGAGAGAGGCTCTTTCAGACCAAAGTTCATGAGAGCACCTGGACCAGATATGGCTGAAGTATAGTGTCATAATTTGAATAAAACATCTTTTGTATCTTGCTAATGATCAAACTATAATCATAACTATGCTTGCAGGGTTTTTGCAGGATTGTCTTTTGCTGCAGAACTTATCTGCAAGGACAATAATTGCACCTGTCTATCAGAAAAATCTTACAATTGTTTGTTTAGTCTGAAACTTTCCTCTCTATTTTCTGGACATTGATTCCTGCATACTGAAATGCACACAAATCACTATAGACATGACTTCGAATTACATTTACAGTTGCTCAGGTGACAGATTAAGTGTTGATGAGAGGTTGAGAAAAACTAATCGAAGCTCGAGGACCGACTCCAACAGATATGATTTCCTTTCTCCAAGCTACTCAGAGATGTAGTATCATCATCAATATCAAGCAAAGCATGAGTCGAATGTAACTCTGCACTAGAATTCGGATAAACTTCATTGTCTTCCTCGACTTGCCTTTTTGAATGATCTGGATCCTTTGAGTTCATCCATTTCTCAACGCTATGGCCCTCCCTTAGAAGATTTAGTATCTGAAAATTAAATGTTAAGGGGTCTGTTAAAGGAACATAAAAAATGATGAACTTAGGAATTTCTTTCCAATCGAGGAACCTCGGTCATTTTAGGACGACGGCTAGCAGATCTTGAGATGCAGAGTGTTGCTGCAAGTACCATTCTCTGCATCTGAACCTCATCAATGTTTCCTTCCAAATTTGGATCTAGTATGCTCCTTGCATTACCACTCTCTATTATTGGCTTTGCCTAAACTCACAAAACTAAATGTTAAGAGACACAGAACTTCTATAGTTGAACATTCTAATCACTGAAAAGGCTCTTACCCACATAACCAAGCTCTTTTGATTCTTGGGAGACTCTGAAGAAGCAATCGGTCTTCTCCCTGATAGTAATTCGAGTAGAACAACTCCAAAAGCATAGACATCAATCTTGTCACTCACTTTCCCACACATGAAGTACTCTGGAGCAAGATAGCCGAACGTTCCAACAACATCATCTTGAGTTGCAAATGATGAAGTTAATGGTGCCCATATTGCCAAACCGAAATCAGATAACTGTGACTCAGAAACAACTATAAGTCATGTTATAACTTCATAACTAATTTCACTCTCAAATTGGCGTAACTATCCTCTGCATTAATCTGCGTGAGTACCTGTGGTTCAAACTCTTCAGAGAGAAGAATATTTGAGGACTTTATATCCCTGTGAATAACAGGCTGAGAACATTCATTGTGCAGGTAATTCAGGGCATCTGCAATTTTCACGGCAAACTTGTATCTCAATTCCCACGACAATAACTGAGAATTGTCTTTGTTTTCACCGAAACCTATTATGAAATGTTAGATCACCGTCATTTCAAACAACGTTTATTGAAATTAGTGTTCATAGATGCATCTTAAATGACCTTTACCATGAAGATTTTCCTCTAAGCTGCCTTTAGAAAGCAAGTCATAAACTGAGATGAGTTCAGTATCTACAAGACAGATCCCCAGAAGAGGACTGATGTGCCTGTGTTTCAATGAGGAGATGATATCAACTTCCCGAGCAAAATTTTTTATTGCAGCTTGTGAGGACTTCTGAGTTTTTACTGCCACTAGCTTGCCATCTGGAAGTATTCCCTTATACACTCGGTTGCATCCTCCTTTTCCAATCAAATTTCCTGACATTGAGATTACACTTGCATCAGATGACACAATCAGAAGGGTAAATGGCTTATATCAGATGATCGTGCATGGTACAAACCGGAAAAGAAATCAGAAGTTGCAGCTTTCAGGATCTCATAACTGAACCATTTGCAAGTTGAAGAGTTTGTTTTTAGCAGAATCTCCATGTCCCTTTCTGATTCACCTACTCCTGACAAACTAATCCTATTGTCCATCTCCATTAATCTACTTAAACTTCGAGGTCTTTGCAACGAGGAACGATTTGGCAAGTTCATGACCCACTGCACAACAGACAATTGCTTAGACTGCAGTGCTTTTGGACTATCAATACTTGCTACTCGGAGAAGTGGCCAACCAGGCTTGTGATCCAAAATCTCTCCTGTAAAAGAAGAACTTGGTCTCTTCATATGTGCACACACAAGGCTTGAACTTTCATCTGTCAAGTCTTCTCTTCCATTTCTTCTTACTACATCAAAACCTGACATTTCAGTGTCTGCATCAGAATCACCAAACTCCGATTGGACTTCTCTGCTAGTGGGACTCTCAGTTACGCTGAAACTTGGTTTTGGATCTCCCCTGAGGCCTGACATAACTGCAGATTATATGAATATTTGTCTTAGGATCTCAGAAAAATGTGGTCTTGCTTCAAACAATAAATACCAAACCTGTTAGTTGGCTGTGGTTAAACCTTCTGAACACGATTTTCTCCTTGTGGATGGCCAAAACATCAGTAGTTGGAGGCAATCTCTTAGCACAATACCTAGCTGTTGAATCCCAACTCCTGAAAATGACATCTCCTGAGCTCAAGCAGAAGAGAATAGACAAACACGATCAATGCAGACCTTCACTCTAATAGCTTCGCATACCTTGGAGCGTTACAGCGGAATGATTCTTCTCATCTCTAACTAGAGTCTTCCAGACGAAAACCTGATCTGACCGGTGAGCTTTACCTGATCCTCAGCGCACAAAAGCCTGTTAATTTCCTAATCATTCAATGAAGGAGAAACTGAAAGTGCGTTTGTAGACACAAACCTACTTCAGGAAAGAAAGTTCACCATACATATACTGCTGACTATGCAACAAGGGCTGAAGTTTCAAAGACTATCCTGCATCAAAAAATTGCGATGAACAAGAAACATTAAACATGTTCAACTCAACATATCAATGACTAATTGAATTTATGGGATGCTGAAATGACCACCTGAACTAAGACAAACTCGAATTGCAGTGACTCGATCTCCCAGTTTCAGCCACCTTCAACCCCAGCTAAGCAGCTCTCTACTATGGCTAGTCAATTTGTATCCCAAATAATATATTCCTCTTTTCAATAAGCTTAGCTTCTTCTTCCTCTTCTAGCATCTTCTTAATTGATCACTGTAACTTCCACTCTTCCTAGGATTTGAAGAAAGTCTGCAACTTTAACAGCCTCTCCACTTCCTGAACTGACCATTATGTTTCAACCTCTACAATTAAGAAACTAAAACATGGTTAGACCATCTAGAACTCGAAAATCCTATATGGACTAATACCCCACAACCATATTAAGAACTTGTAAACTTCATATCAATCTGACCAGAATTCTCATTCCCACCAATGAATAAAATCAACATAAGTACCCAGAAGAGCCTGAGAAAGAGTTGAAGTATGGGTGAATCATGCCTAAAACAGAAAAAAGAAGCAAACTTGTTCCTGAAAGCTTTTTACCATTAGCATAATAGCATGAGAGGTAGAAGGCATTAAAAACGAAGTTGATGCCAAACTTTACCACAAATTAATCCTAGAACAGAGCTAAAGAGGCCATTGATGAACTCAAAGATGCGTCTTTGGAGGGATAATGGTTGGTTTAAACAGAAGGGTTCTCTTAGAAAACGATAAGAAGAGGAAGCGGAGTACTAAAAACCAAAAAAAGACAAGAAGATAGAATCAAAGTGTCGGTGAGGAGCATTACCGCCAAAAGTGGTTAAGAAAAAGGTTTTTGTGATTAAGGAAAAGAAAAAGAAAAATTGGTTTTCTAGTTAGCCTTGAGTTTTTGGATCAAAAGTGTTAGTCAGAATTTGTTCTTGCTCGGTAAACTCCTAAGATGATCAAGAACACATTTCCAAGCAGAAGCATGTTACACTGCAAATTGCATAGAGAGTAGTTACATGTTTTAAATAAATTATTTGACGAACTAACAATTTAAAGCCAAGCGACGGGATATAAATGATCACTAAAGGCTTAGACTCAAAGAACTTACTCAGAACTCAAGATGTTAATGCTTCACAATTCTTAGGAGTCCCTAACCACATCATATGAATCATTCTGCACATTTTTTCTTGATTAGATTGTAGAATTAGCCATCTAATTCAAGGTGGTTGGGTTTGGTTTTTGTTTTCAAACTAAATGTATTGTGATTCTATAGGTTATAGCAGATTGGTTAAAATGTCACCATCTCATGATGCTTGTTGCTATAATCTGCAAAAGAATTAAGTGACCCTTTTGTAATATAATTAAAGATTGCAAAGGACATCTTAGTCTCTTCTATGGATAGCAATAGGCTGAGCCAGACAGGCCTTTTTTTTTTACCTACAGATGACTCAAAACCCGATGCAGGTACATGAAAATTCATTTGGGATGCAGTGTTTGTTCTCCATCCTGATAAAAATTTCAAGGATCTTCCAGTTTTTTATCAGAAAAGCAAGATAGGTAATTTAATACAGAGAGTTTGATGTTTTAGATTGTTGGCAAGATGGGCCTACTTACAATCTTTTCCCAGAATAATGTGAATCATAAATGCAGGACCAACTTTTGGAATTATATACATGTATTTATATATATAGTGAATATTAGGGAATGGTACTAGAAAACTACTTGGCATATGATAGTACTATCAAGTATCATCACTTTTGTGTTTAAAGTATATCATTACTTTTTCGTGCTTTCAAATATAAGAATGACAATGAGCTGGTTTGGATTTGAATTTCTTAAATTTTGAGTTCAAAATACAAAAAAAATGATAAATTCGAGTCTAAACTTATGATCGTGTTAAATTTTATTTGGATAAGTGAGTTTGATCCTATTCAAGTATACTCAAAAAGCCTAAGCCTGTTTATAGGACTGGCTTAACTTGAACCTAGTCCAAAGCTGTGTATATGAGTATATACATGAGACATCTTGGGCTGAGCTTCAGTTAGGATCCTCGAACCAGAAGCCTGGTCTAATCCTGAGTTCTTTTGGGACTTGGTTCGATCTCAATCAAATGTAGGTTGATATGTTGATTTCAAACTGATCTAGGCCTTTTATCCATCACCATTTAAAGCTGTAATATATTGCTTGTTGCAGTTCACAGTTAGGCCGGTCCCTCGGTCTTAATATATTTTGTCTATTTACTTCAAGTTGGATCAGATCAGTGTCTTTTTACCAATTCTAATGATAACTACTATGTTTGTGGTCTTCCTGTCTAGAACTAATTAAATCAAACAACATTGACAAACAAATCACCTCCAACCCAACCTAATATTGCCATGAAAAGATCAGAACTCGAGGACTTGAATTCAATATTCTTAATCTAACCTTGGGTCATCAAAACTTCAAGGATTGTGGTCACCCATTTCCTCAGAATCTTGTCATTGACTAGATACTGGTGGCCAACCAGAGCCCTACATGCTTGTTTAGATTGGCTAGTCATCTTCCAGACATGGGATGTGATTTTCCTGGAAAATGTCAGGATTCTTAATATCACCGAACTTTCCATGAGTATTCATTTTTTGGGTCTTTCAGGCATCAAACCGTTGTAATATGAACTGTTTTGCTTCAAAAACTTTATAACTATTGACGATCCTCAATTTGGAAACTTTTGTGGTTGCTTTTCCTTTCAATTTCAGGTGATTTGCTATTTAACACAGGAAAAAAAACCATTAACAGTTGTCATCTTAATGTATCCATTTTATTCCAAACGCATGGCAGAATTATCAGGAGTACACAGAAGCTACAGTTTTTTAGCTGTTTATTCATCTCTGATGATGCTCAGATAACAAAAGTTTAGCAACTCCAGTTACAGATGACGGAAAAAAATTCATGTCAGAAGATAGAAAGGACAAGATCTGTTTCAGGTTTTATCCCATGGCATACTTTTGAGTCCAGCTCCGAGCTGCAGATTCATACTTGAATTTGTCAGTCTTACACATATGAGCAATTTCTGGAACAAGTGGATCATCAGGATTTGGATCTGTAAGCAGTGAACATATGGAGAGTAAAACCTGAAGGGGAACAAAATGTCAGGACTATGAATATGAAGAGGAATGTGCCTGAAAGTTTCACGATAAAATTCCTTTTCAAAGTAACAACCTTAGATATGGTCAGTGCAGGACTCCATTGTTCTTTCAGAATGTCCAGGCAGATATTGCCATTGCTATTTATATTGGGATGGAAAACCTTGGTCCTGAAGGCAACCTGGAAACCACAATTTACAAGAGGAGTATTGTGATATGAACTTCAGGAAAAAAAAAAACAGAAAAGAGCCTAGTTCTGTTTCCTGTTATACCTTGGGAGGTTTGAAAGGATAATCAGGAGGAAAATGGATGGTGACAAGGAAAACACCTCCAGCATAGGGACTATCATTTGGACCAATGATTGTGGCTTGCCAGTGAAACATGTCCTGAGCCACAGGACCTGGAATTTCAAGAACAAGATGATCACATAACCTTCACAGCAAGAAATTTTTTTACTAAGATGGCATATGATGAACCTTCATGTTCATGATTTACCTGCACTACATGAAGTTGGAGGATCTCTTTGCAAGTCCTTTAGCTCCTTCAGGATTCTCTTTGAAGCCATTCAGGTAAATTTGGCTAGACAAGGTTCAGAGATTATAGCACCTGCAATCAAGAAAACCAGACATGGAAGATACCCTCATAAGGAAAGACAACGGTGGATTTAATAGAGGAATTTGTGGTCCTGATGAAGAGAAATGAAAGAGGTCCACTAATTCTTTTTACACTAATGAAAGTGGACATGGTATAAATTCCAGGAAAAAGTTAGCAAGTAAAGAATACAATGTTCTGAAAGGAACAGTTTGAGAGAAATTTGTCTGATTAAACTTAAAAATTGAAACCTTTTGATTTGGCATAAAGACTTTTTTCCTTCATAATCAGTTGATCAATAAGGTATAGATTCATTCCTTGCCTTTTTTAGTTTTCTCTTTTCGTGGTCAACCATTTCTTTCCATGTTTTACTTCATTATGGAAAAACCATATTTTCTTTTGATTATTCTAAACTCGAACCAGAATTGTTGTTTGGATCAGTTTGAACTTGTGACGTTCCAACTTTTATTTTATTTTATCTAATCTTTGGAAGATACCCTTTAGGACTTGTATGTAACAGGTACCTTCAGCTCTCTGATTGATGGAAACCACTAGACACAAATCAACATCTTGAAAAGAAAATATTCGATCTTAGCTAGCGTGCATGAACAATATCAAGTTTTAGAATCCAGAAAAGTTTTGGAGCTGAGAAGTTTGAAACGCATCACAGAAAACTTGACATGCAATATCCTTAAAATATACAATGCAATATCCTTAAAATAGACAATGGATATCATATTCTTACAGATGCAAACTTTGTTCATAAACCTGATACTAATTCCTGGTCTCCCCAACTGCTCCTGGATTTCCTGGTTTCTGATAACCAAAGCAACACATGCCAGAAAGTATCAACTGAAATCTGACGATTCAACGTTAAACCAAGCTTGCATTAAGATCATTTAAGTGCATACAACAGGTTCATGATGCTCGACACACTGATTCGGTATCTTACCAAAGAAATTTCCTCATTCTATTAATATATGAAGGTGTGATGTTAACAAACATAAAGGAAATCGTTCATTTACAGATTGGTAACTCAACCCAGCATGCAAAACACACACACACACGAACGCAACTTTATGTTTATAGAGTTCTCTCTACTTCTGTCACTAAAGACTATAGACCACATCCTGTTGCTCCATATGGTGGTACAATTAGAAACTAACAGAGGATCGCATAATTGGTCAAGTTCCTACTTCCTCGCACAGCGTCATTTGGTAATCACAGTATGGAACAGGCCTTTTGTGTCTTTCTCTTCTTTTTCTTCTTCTGCTTTGGTGGTTGGAGAACCACTTTAATGGCCGCATCAAAGACAGCTTTAATATTCTATATCGAAAAAAATGGAAATTGAAATCAATCCTGTCGGCAATACAGCCTTCCTTTAAGCCCGTAAAAAGAATAATAAAATGTCGCACCTGCTGCGTTTTAGAACTACATTCAATGTAAACGGGAGCACCAATTATCTTTCTTAACTCCTCTCCCTTCAGAAAGCAAAAATATACATAAGAAATATTCATTATTTTCTTGCAGAAGAAAGACAATGCTTCCGAGCTACATGTGTGAGAAAACAGAATCAGTGGTAAGGAAATGACACCTGAGCCGTGGTAATGGGAATTGCACCAGGATGATCTAAAAGGTATTGCTTATCATCTCGAAGATCTACAAGCAGTATATTTAGTTGCCATTAGAACTCAGTCACTTTTGGGCTTAATCGACTCACTTATTATATAGTTGACAAGCAATTGGAATAATCGGATATCTAAACTAAAGTAGTTGCATGCAGTCTCTAGCAGTAACTATTCAGGTTAAGAAACCATTTGAGAGACCAGATCTCCATTCAAGTGTATATACAAACAGAAGTGTTCCAGAAACTTTCACAAACTGCAGGTGCAAACTACTAATAAGAAGCTTTTTGAGTCATCTGTTATTGTCTTAATTCTCTCCTCTCACAGCCAAAGACCACGAGCATTCAACTCAAGAATTGTACCCTGGAAATGAATTTCGGGAACCCTTTGGTAAATATTAGGGTGTCAAAAACTTGTCTGATTAATTTGTTCCTGTTGTTGAACATAAATTTAAGTTCATCATGCACTACTGAAATATCCGTCATTAATGGCAAAGATGCTCAAATATGTTCCTGTTTTGACAATCATAAACAATTCTTAAAATCTCAATTACCATCTATAACTAGTAAAGAGTCTCAAAAGAAACACCACTGAAATTAGGATAAGGGAGGAGAGTCTAACCAAGCTTGGTCCCAACAAGAACAATAGGAACACCAGGTGCACAATGCCTCAATTCCGGAATCCACTGACCATTCAGAATAAGCAGAAAGTAAATCCATCAGTAAATCATTGTATTAAGCATCAGTCTAAAAAAGGTACGAAAGAAGCTTGTAAACTTAATACTGATCTCACTTTCTTCACAACATTTTCGTAGCTCGCTTTGCTAATGAGAGAGAAAGCAAGCAGGAAAACATCTGCTCCTCTATAGCTCAGAGGCCTTAACCTATTGTAATCTTCTTGGCCTGTTACATAAAATAAATGCAAGAAGTCCATTACACGAAAATCAAGATTAGATTGGGATCTTACAGGCTATGGTCCTATGGACTTACCAGCAGTATCCCACAATCCTAGATTGACAGTGCTCCCATCCACAACCACATTTGCACTGAAATTATCAAATACAGTTGGCACATAGTCCTGCTCCATGGCAGATCGTAAAAAACACAGAATTCATGATGTTAGAATCATTGTCCCATATTAGACAGGTGAATTAAGCTAATGGCAACAGCGTATTACATTTAAAGAAAACTGAGGCATGCATGCACTGCAAACAGTTACTAAAACACAAAAGATACCATGCTGCAGTCATCTAGTGTCAAGTATAATTCATTCGAAAGATCTCATTTAAGCCATCATCTTTAACAACAAGAAAGATATTGTGTGTTCTGTAACAAAACTGAACGCCATACAGTTTAAATAAAGTTGGAAAAGTTTTTTAATTTGACTAATGGAAGGTTTACTAAGTTGACTTATGGAAGGTTTATACATTACAACCCAAAAACATGATATGAAACAAACCAAGAAAACGCAACTGAATAGTTGTCAGCAACCAAATAGATAAGAGTCCTAGTTAACTCAATTTAGGAAGAGTAGTTAAAGCAAATAGATCGTGCTCTTGTTTAATGATCTAGACGCCAGGCAATCAAAAAAGATAAAATTCCTATCCTCAATTCATCTACTTACACAGCAGTTGAAACCAAGTATAGTTATAGTAAAATGCACTGCCAAACTTGAATCTATTTATGAAAAGAGAAAAGGCATACAGAACAAAAGCAACATAACAATAAACTCTCGCTAGAACCAAGTAGTTATGGTCGTTTATTCATTCAATAATGCTACAAAACCTTAAAAAGCTATACCTTTCAGTTGAATTTTGGTTAGCCAAGTTGAGAAAGAAAAACTACCCACCCTTCCAAAAATTCCCTAACATGAGGATATAACATTTAGCATAGATGACAGCTTCCTTTCTCGAGTACCAAATGTTCAGAGATCAAGTCTAAGAATGTCAACTGTTACTGCTTTACAAGATTATGAAGAAACTTCACACAAATAATCCCCAAGAATTTAACACCTGAATTAGACAGACAAAAAAAAGTAAAGATTTTCTGATCTTGTTAAAGCTAAGCATAAGAAACAGAGATAATCCCATAAGTTTCTTCCCCTTAAACTTCACCGAGTAGAGACAAGAACGTCAAACCACTAAGAATTAAATTCCAAACACAAGGTTCCACCTTAAAGAACCCGAGAACATGTTATCAGAATGAAGGTGATGCAACTTAAAAATGAAGAAGCTTTCCAAAAGTAATTCACTTTTCGCACATACATATTGCCTAGAGACAAAGAAAAAGCTCCAAGATTCACACGACCACCCATTATCCAAGTCAACAACTTGCAGTAACCTTCGTTGACTTCACCATAACCCCACATTTTCTTAAGAACCAAACACACACACACACAAAAGGGAAAGGAAAAAACAGGACTTGCAATTAATACATACAGTAGGAAAAGTGTTGCTGGTGTAGGAAATGAGCATGCAAGTCTTGCCCACAGCACCGTCACCGACAGTGACACACTTTATGAATCTTGAAGCACTCATCTTTTTCACTTCTTTATCTTCTTCAGCACAATTTCTGCAAGACCCACTTCTCAATTCTCGAGAAACAAACAGAAAGTGTGGGAAAAATGTAAACTTTTCACATCCACCACCTTAACCCCAAGTCAGCAAATTAAGGGAGCGAATAAAGCAAGAAATTTTGGGGGTTGCTCCTCGCTCATGAAAAAGATGGAAGAGAAAGACAGCTCTAAGACAGCTATAAATGGTTTACCTATATTTCAGGACTCCAAGTTCTATGGCTTTTTTTTTCCCCAAAAAAAATACATTTTTCATATATATTTATCTAAATTACATAATATTTTAATTTTTACAATTAGAAAATAGCTTCATGTTCATAGATAGATAAATAATGCCCATATTTTATAAGAAAATGAGTTATTATGATATATTATCTTGATATTTTTATTTTTATGTTCTAAAAATATTATTTATTCTGCATAATAATTATTAATTATAACAATTTTAATATATTTATTATTTTTTATATTCACAATTTCAAAATTATGTCCTTAACAAAATTTAAATAATATTTAAAAATTAATAACAATTTCTAAAATATAAAAGGATTAAACTATAAGAAATGTTAACTCTATTGTTTTTATATTCGAGTTGGCAGAGTGGAGATCATGGAGTCAAAAGGTTCTGTGTTCGAATTCTCCTACCTACGCTCTCTCGATCAAACCTATCATACAGAACTTACCTAGTGCAGAGTATCCGATTGGTGTAATTTGTAGACTATTACATCAATCCGGAGATTTACCCAGTATGCATCGAAATGATAACAACTACAAATTCTTTTGTTTTATAATTTATTTACGTTAAATATAAAATTTATGTAAATACTCACACCAATTTACTTATAAATACTTTAAAATCATGAAATTTCAAGTCTAATTTAATAGGGAAAACTCCCAATCTTCATGAAAATTTCAAAAGTTTGTTCAAAATCTGGTTCCAACAAAGCAAAATCCCTAACAAGACCTGTGGTCCATCACTCATGAGTTGTTCTTAGAATAGTAAAGTTGGTGGTGATTGGCTTTGCAAGGAAGTGAAAATGATGAATTGATTGGAATCAATATGAGACACCAAAGCATTACCAAAAATGCAGAAAACTGAACAACCATCAACTATAATGGATCACATGACATGATTAAGCTCATAACAACTTTTGGTATCTTTTGATATGATTAGGGGTTTTGAGTAACCCTGCCCCTGGTAACTTTGCTCAACCTCCTCTTTCAACCACCACAACTGTTTTATCATTAGCAATGAATTATCTCTTTTTTTATTCATATATAATATAAAATTTAATCAAAATTTACATAAAATATCATTATTTCGGTTTGCGTTAAAAAAATTCTCTCGAATTTGAAGTTAATTCCAAACCCGATCAATTCTATTTTTATTATTTATTTAACCTGTATTAAAATGCACTCGAGCTAAAGTCTTAATCATATTATAAAATATTATTAATTATAATTTAGAATTTTAAATTGCATAATAATACTATAATTACGTCCATAATATTGTAGATACTTTGACAACAATTAATTTATTATATTTATAGTAACATTTATGTAATCACACATTAGTTACAAATTATAATTTAAAATTTTGATGTGGTCATTTACTACTTAAAAGTTCATTTTAGGTCACCTACTCATATAATTGAGAAAGCTTTTTAATTATATCTTCTTTGACATCTTAACCACAATTCAATGCTTTCAAAACATGGACCATTTAGTTATAACCTACCCAACAACTATGCTTTCTCATATGGATGGTGATATATAGAACAAACAGATCACACCAATCCTAGGTGTGATTGTTAAGTCTGCTTTTATATATAACTAAGAGGAAAATGAAATGTAACAACTCAGATTTCAATATGCCAAAGACTATACCTAATCCTTCACTGTTCTTAGGCTTATATATACAAACTTCCATGCAAGATTTGCTTTCATTAGTGATGACTAATCACACCTGACCTAACAATTTGTCATTATATTAGTATAATCACAAGCTCTATGTTTCAATGTGAACATTGAGTAAAATATCAAGTATACACAATAGTCTACAAAGTATTGTATAAAATATTAGCATGTTACCATCATTTCACTAAAACTAAGTATGAAAATAGGTCAAATGGGCTGAACCAAGGAACACACAGCTCAAATATAGTCCAAAAACCCAAACTGACCTCCGCTATGCAGTTTGAACTCAAACCTGAACCGAACAAGCTACTCAAAATGACATCATTTTGATCAAACATTCAATCCGTTTGAACTTTTCTAGTCAAGACTCAAGCTAGCCCTCAAGGCCAAACTTTGAATAGACCTGGACCCTATTGCTATGTGTAACAAAAACTTTGATAGAACAATCATCTAAAATACTTGACTTTAAGTGCCAATGAGTTTTGCCTAATAGGTTAACCTCTATGGACTTTCTTGATAGTTTTGTTTGACAAACAATAACTCTAATCTTAGCTCTAAAATGGCTTGGAACAAAGTTAAGATTAGTCATTACTAATGGCTAAGCTTGAAGATTTTCCCCAAAATGAAGCCAAGGGGACATCATGGAACTCACTGCTCTACATAAACATGACAGCTTTTTGATTTCGAACTCTTGTGTAGTAGACTGCATCTTCAAAGGCTTAGAAACTTCAAATTCACCCATAATCAGTTCACCTCAGTGTTCTAGCAGACTTTTGGAGATGTCATCCATAAAAATTCTGATGCCACTTCCCTGATTATTGGCAAGATGTGGGAATATTGTGCTCTGTCTGCCACGGTGATGGAGAATTATGACTCACAATTCTTCATCTGAACCAAAGATCTCAAGTTCAATCATCTTGCCCATCCCCGGGTCGATTTTTCCATCTGAATTTGGCATCTGTTCTGTTTTTGTTCTTTTTGCCTTATTCATGTGGACTGATGGTTCTACCTTTATTGTGTATGATTTCCTGAAGAATAATAGATGAATATTCATGATTGGAAATCACAAGCGCATGTCAGGTATGTGAACTGTAACAAGTACAGGAATGCTTACCTATCTTCTGAGCCGGTCACTGATCGGTTTGATGTTGCAGACACTTTCTTTGAATCTTTTGAATTCTGTTCACCTGCCAATACAAAATCATGATATTGTACGGGCATACAGACAGCAATAAGAGAGATAGCTGACCATCTCTAACCTGTGATTTTGTTAAGGAATCTTATGCCCTGTGAATGTGCATTAGTTGTCACTTTATCTGCATTACTGTTAAATCAGATGCAGGAATAAATTGTTTAGGCCAAGCAAGAATTGCAGAACAGCAGTGGTGGCTTTGTAATTTGTATGACCAACCTCAATGCCCTTCTAAGTCCTTCCACAGTCAGTAATTTTGCTGGCTGCTTGGGCTTCTTCGAGTTTGTTCTGTCACCTAGTGGATCAACCAAGTAAATGCCTTCTGATTTCAGAGGATCCCGAAAGGCTGTTCTCAAGTTCCTGAGATTTTAGGAAAACAAGTTTGATGTATCATCCGAGAGGAACTACAATTAAAGAACAAAAGCAGGTAAGTTCCCATTAACAAAACTGTGTTGATCACCTACCCTCCCTTAAGTTCTGTTCGAACTGTGGAAAATCTCTCTGATGCTTTCTGTACAATGATAACAGTTAACGAAGAAAGTTGATGTGAGAAACAAATTGATAGGAAAACAAATGGCAGCAAGCATTTTTGCTCAGTACGAGGTCAAGCTTTCTCAGTCTCTCATACCCTTTCTTCTTGCAACTCCCAAGAAACAAGATATACTAGAACTGGAAAAGATTCTTACTGATTTGTGATATCTGCAATATATTCCTTGGCGTCTGAAATCAAAAAAACAACTCAATTCAGATTGCTAAGATTCCAATATTCAACATGTTATTGAAGAAGTCCTTGCAAAAGCTAATATGATCTTTTTGTCATAAAGCTACTTGTATTGCGGCTAATGTAAAGAAAAAGGATAGAGCAGAACCCCCTTAAAAGTCCAAATGAAACATTGATTGACAATAAAATCCCTAGTGAAAAAAGCACATATTATGCCTTTGGGATCATCAACAAAAAACATATACATGCGCTGAGAATTTGTGTATCGTATTAACATTATGCAACTCCTAGCGAAAACTGTTTTGCCACCTACTCCAGAACGTTGCAAATGAATTGTAGAAGTTCTGCAACATACTTATTTATGACTACTGTACAAGCCATTCCATCCTTCCTTTTTCCTTTGCAAACTCCATAATCAATTGAAGTACCCATCTTCAATATTTGGTTAGAAGAGAACAAACTCAAGGAAAAACCACTCTGAAAACAAAATGCTAGGAGTTAGAATCTTATGAATGTAAACACAGGGGGAAAAAGAAAAAAGAAGGCTCTAAGTCAGTGATGATAGCAAGTCATTACCAGATTTTCCTTGCGTACGGTACAATTGAATAGGGCAAAAACTGTTCCAGCATGCTCCTTGCAGTTCTGTTGATAAGCATCTCCAAACAAGAAAACAGAAATAGTATTTTCGTCTAAACATCCAAGTTTCCAAATGCAATAGCTTTTGCCAGCAGAACTAGTCTTTGGATGCCCCTTCTCAGTCAACACTCCAACAGTTGCCCAACATCCCGAAAGAGTGTCTCCCATCAATAAATTTCTAGCAAAAGAACCAAACAAGCCTCATTGTGATTATATGTTGGATAGAAGCTCATAAAACTCATGTCAAGACACACTCAATCCATATAAGCAAGTGAACTAACTGAAAAAATCAGTGCCCCATAAGTAACCATGAAAATAAAGATGGAAATAGTTAAAAGATTACTTTATAGATGGTAAACGAACAAAACGGATGTCTGAGAAACGCTCACTGAGCTCTGTAGGAGAAACCAATTGATTCCTGGAAAAAAATACAAGAAATCTGAAATGAAAAGATCAACTATGGAGTATTGAGCTTTAAAGGATACTTCAATAGGGAAAATCGGTGGCCGTAAGATTGAATCACTGGCATAATTTTGTACTTCAAAAACAAATTTAGTCCAACCATACCGAACCTAATATCATAAACAGGGAACATTTCGTGAACTGACACAAAAAACCCATATTTCATTAGCGAAAAGTAAAACAAATAGAAGCAAATTTGTGAACAACCCCATAACCTAACAGTGAACAAAGCGTTTATGGAGCTAAAAGGTTACCTTATTCGCAAACCTGAGTACTTCTCCACATTAGAGTCACTCGGGTTCTTTGACCTATTAAGGTTCTCCGTTTGCTTGACTAGTTTTGGTTCAAAGTGAAGGCAATCTCGAACAGAGTCTTTAAAGACAGACATATCACCACCCCGCTTTCTACGTCTGGGTGATCCATCGTCGGACAAGTATCCTGAATAATCATGCCAAACACAAAACAAATCCATAGTAAGTTCTAATGACATAAAAACCATATTGCTAATTTTGTAAGCCCCAAATTTTTATGTACGGAAACAGAAACTCCGAAAATCTCTTGCAGACGAAATCCAGAAAAACCAAAAATGAAAAGATCCCAGATTAACATTATGCCCAAGAAGTACGATAAGTAGAAAACTTTATGAATTTGTCGCTCAAAAAGCTTCAATGAATTCCCAAATGCACGATTATGCTACTAACATACAACAACCGACACACAGACTGTAAGAGTAAAATTATATTAAACTGGAGATATACCCAGATCAAGACTCAACAAAAAAGAAAACAAAAGAAGACCCTGATTAACATTATAGCTAAGAAGTCAGAAATTAGAAAACTTTAGATTGAACTTCCATGAAAATGTCGCTCAATGCTCCAACGTATGATTTTTTTTCTCACGAACTATTAGAGAGCGAACTTACATGAAACTGAGAGATACCCAGATCAAGACTCAACACAAAAAAAAAGATCCAGATTAACATTATACCTAAGACAGTAGCAAACTTTAGATGAACTTTAATGAAAATATTGCTCAATGCTCCAACCTAACTTTTTTTTTTCTGGTAAGTAAATGTTCCAACTTATGATTATGCTACTAAAGTACAATACACGACTCATGAACTGTTAGAGAACGAACTTACATTAAACTAAGAGATACCCAGCTCAGAATTGTACATCAAAAGAAGAAAAAAAGGCACAAAACTGACGATTTTATCCAAAAAAAAGAAAAAAGAAAACACCAACAACAAGAGAAAAGATGGAGAACTGCAGGTACATAAAACGACAAAGACACATCTGTATAAATACCTGGAGAACCAGGAGGGGTTTCTGAAACATGTTCTTGGAGAGAGAGGAGAAGATCGAGGTCCTCTTCGTGGGTCGACATTAGTGTATGAGACTCCATCTACATGAAGACCAGAGGGCTTTAGTTTTGTTGCGTAAGCGGAGGGAGAGATGAAACTTTTGGAGGGAAAACAAAATGATAGTATATTGCTAGAAACGGTGACGTTTTGGCTAAGAATTTATTTTGAAATTTCAGTAAAATTAAACCTAAATTATTTTAAAAAATTTAAGCTCCAATTCGTTTTTTAAAGTTCTTATTATAATTATTTACATTTTTTAAATAGGGAAACGATAAGTTTATATTTTAAATTTTATTAATTACATATAATATAAATAATTTATTAAAATAAAATTAATATATAAACTTATTTTAAAATAAAAATATATTCGCTTACAATATTATACAAAATAATAAGCATAATTCATAACAAAATTGTATAGAAATCATATTTTTGCAAGATATAAAGTTATAAACAATAAAATACAATAATATTTAGTATAAATCTCACAGAGACTCAAAGTTGGAAAAAGTAAAGTTGGAAAAAGTTAACGTATCCAGTATATAAGGCTCTCAATTTGGTGGAATCTAGAGAGGATCATAATATACGCAGTTTTTTCTTTGAAATTTTATAAAGAGACTATTTTCGTAACTTAATCATGTGATTTTGTGGCCACAAAAAAAACGTATTAATAAACTTAATTTTTTAATTTAATTTATAAACTCAAATTCAATCTATTTTTTAAAATTAAATTTTGTAACTCTAAGCAGCGATGGCAAAATCGGCCCAGCTAGCTTTTGGCCCAGGTTGAACTGGCCACGGATTGACCATAGTCGGCCCGCCCGTTATTTCCAAAACGACGTTATTTTAGAAATTTTTTGTTTAAAAAAATAAATGCGGGGCATGAGCTGGTCAGCCCGTAATTTGGCCAGCTACCATGGCTGACCTGGGCCTAGCCCGATCTATTGACATTCTTAACTTTAAGTTTTAATTATTGTTAAAAAAGGCGTTATTTTAATATAAATGACCAAAAAAACTTTATTTTGGTCTGCATATTTAAAAAATTTAAATTTAAATAGTTTTATTTTAACAAAGTGATCATTTTTAAAATAAAAGAATTTAAATTAAAAGTATCAAACCACTCTAATTCCATAAATTTGACCTTATAATTTTTTCCAATATTTTGAAACCATAATGAGAAACTTGTAAAATAGGGTTTTAAAGTTTAAAAGATTCAACTAATATTATAAAGTCATAAAATTGGTTAAAAATTGAATAAAATTAAAGAATTTAATAAATAATTGAAGAAGACTTATTTTATCCATTAAAAAGTTAAAATTAAATTGAAAAAGGAGCTTGAAAAATAAAATTTAATTATTTTTTACTTATAAAATTAATTAGTTTACAAAAATTGACCAATTAATTAATTAATTTTTAACAATAAAGATTATTAAATTAAATCAAATTAAAAATTTAAAATCGAATTGAAAATTAATATTTTCATTATTAAATCGACAGAACAATTTCGGTTTTTAAAATTTTTGATTTATTCTAATAATTATCAAGGAATTGAAATGAAAAGTATCAAGCCACACTAATTCCATTTATGTAACATTATAATTTATTCTAATGGGTATGAATAAATTCCAAAACAATAGAGCCTAGAGGTGAAGTTCTTGTTTAGAAACATCATCTCGACGTTTTGAGTTTGATAAAGGTGGCAAAAAAAACCGTTAAATCAGTTAAACTTCGCGGTTACCTAGTCATTGGTTGTCTAAAACAGAACATATCTAGAACGTGAGTTACATGCTCTAACTAAGTTCCAATGGTTTAGTTAGTAGAGGAACTATAAAAATAGCAAGTCAGTGTCCGAATCATACGAGCTAAAGAGCTAAGAATCACGACAGTTTTTTGAGTCTTACACGTTAACTACGGCTTGTTTCTCTCTTCCAGGAATAGTAAATGAAGATGGTGACCAAGTTGCTTGAACAAGAATGCCAGAAACAGTAATGGCCCGAGTTTTGCTCCAACTCCAAGACCCTGAATTGACCTTTGATGTTTCCTTTATAGAACTGATTCCGAGCTGGCCTCCATTTTCAGCGGTAGTTTGAGTGCCTCCTTAGAGAGGAGACCCCCTAACTTCAGCTCAAATATATTAGCTTTATTTACCACATTAGCGTCCTTTGAAAAGAATTTGTGTTCTTGTTTGATGAGTTACTATCAACCTAGAGAGAGTTTACTGAAGATGGTCTTAACAAGAAGCTATCTTTCATGTTTAATCATTAGCCTCATTCCTTTACTCTTTGTTTCTTCTGCCATTGCTGATGATAAACCTACAGGTGTTACTTATGATGCAAGGTCATTGATCATCAATGGGCAGAGAGAGCTTTTGTTTTCTGGGTCAATTCATTACCCTCGTAGTACTCCAGATGTAATGCACATAAAGTTTTTGATCGAATGACATGGGATTGGTTTTGTTTCAATGAACTAATGGTTTGTTTGTTCATCTGGATTCAGATGTGGCCGGACCTGCTTTACAAGGCTAAGCGTGGGGGTTTGAATGTGATCCAAACTTATGTGTTTTGGAACATTCACGAGCCTTTGCAGGGTCAGGTATCGTGTACATGAACTTTTGATATGTAGAAAGAAGATTGGAGATTTATGGAGGGTAGCGTAGTACTCAATTGAATTTTGCCATTTGCAGTTCAATTTTGAAGGGAACTATGACGTTGTGAAGTTCATCAAGATGGCTGGTGAGCATGGACTACATGTGTATCTACGGCTTGGACCATTCATCCAGGCAGAGTGGAACCATGGGTAAGGTTCATTTGATCGTTTTGTTAATCCACTTAATGAACACTTTCTGTTGAATCTACGTAAAAACATGGAAGAAATAAGAGAGAAGTTCTTTTTAAGTGCTTCTGACATCTGGTATCTTTAATCTGTCGCTCACATTTTGTTTCTAATGGTGAATCTTGTAGAGGGTTCCCATACTGGTTAAGAGAAGTCCCTGGCATCATTTTCCGGTCTGATAATGCACCATACAAGGTAAGGATGTTCGATCCTTGTTCTTTAGGATGGAACTTGTTTTAAATTGCGGTTTCTGTATATAGATCGTTAGTGCGATTTGCTGTAATTGCGACTGCATCGCATAATAACTAGATCGGCTATTAAAGATGTGACATTTTGCAGTTCCATATGGAGAGGTATGTGAGAATGGTTGTTGAGAAGATGAAAGCTGCGAAGCTATATGCTTCACAAGGAGGCCCCATTATTTTGAGTCAGGTTTGAGCTCTAAAGTGGTTTTTACCGGTTCAAAAGTTTCAGCAGTGAATGAATGTCAACTGATTCTTACTTCTTATTGTTACAGATTGAAAATGAGTACAATACCATCCAATTGGCATACAGACATTTGGGAGATTCATATGTTCAGTGGGCAGGAAACATGGCTTTGAATATGCAAACGGGAGTGCCATGGACCATGTGCAAGCAGAAGGATGCTCCTGGCCCTGTGGTAAACTTTTGTAAACATATTTTTAAGGAGACATTGATGAACAAAGGAAAACTTACAATAGGATCACACAAATCCTCTATCTGCTCTATGGTTTTATCCACCAAACGAGGATACTTTCTGTGCAGATCAACACATGCAATGGAAGGCACTGCGGAGATACCTTTACAGGCCCCAATGCACCCAACAAGCCTTATCTATGGACTGAAAACTGGACTGCTCAGTGAGTATAAGACAATGCATATTGTCATTGCAAAATTCCTGTCTCAGGCCAACAATGCCGATGTTTGTTTCATCGTTTCAGGTTTAGAGTGTTTGGAGATCCTCCTTCACAGAGATCAGCTGAAGATACAGCATTTTCAGTTGCTCGCTGGTTCTCAAAGAATGGAAGTCTAGTAAACTACTATATGGTAAGAAAATATTTCATCTGTTTACCTTCTCCCACGATTTCTTGGAGAAGGACATAGTAATCATTTCTGGCTCTGCAGTACCATGGTGGAACAAACCTTGATAGAACTGCTGCATCGTTCATAACAACACGATACTATGACGAAGCTCCTCTAGACGAATTCGGTGAGTATACACATATGATTTGAAACGATGCAAGAAGGTTGAGTCCTTTTAGAGCTCTAACCGAATTTATTTCATATATTATAGGCTTAGAGAGGCAACCAAAATATGGTCACCTCAAGGACTTGCATAGGTCAATAAATCTCTGCAGAAAGCCTCTGCTTTGGGGGACTCCTGGTGTTGCAAGATTGAGCCCAGATGTTGAAGTGCGCATCTGATAAACTTCTGATACTGCCATTTCACAAGCTCCTTATCAACTATAGATACTTATGTTTATCTATCTCCTGTGCAGGCTCGTTGGTTTGAGATTCCAGGATCAAAAGAATGTGCTGCTTTCTTGACTAACAACAACAGCAGAATAGCACATACTGTTAAGTTCCGGGGTGAGGACTTCTACCTGCCGCTTCGTTCGATTAGCATCCTTCCTGATTGCAAGACTGTGGTTTTCAATACTATGACGGTAATCCCATGATTACTTTCTTTGTATTTGCTTGTTATTACGTTATATGGATGCAATAGAAGATGTTAATGCTGAGTTATGTGAAACAGATTGTGTCACAACACAATTCAAGAAACTTTATTCGTTCTGAGAATGCAAATAAGAATCTTCAATGGGAGATGTGGTCCGAGACTATACCAAGCCAACTTCCAGTGACGTCCAAGACCCCATTGGAGCTCTATAGCTTGACCAAAGATCAAACTGACTATGCATGGTACACCACAACGTAAGTATGTACATTTTAAGCATGCTTCCTCCGGTGGTCTGATCTTTTTCACAATCTTTCTATCATCTGCTGGATGAATACAGAAAAGGGTTATTTCCTTGAATCTAATGCTATAAAACTTAGACATGCTTTTCTGATTTTCATAACAGAATTGTGGTAAATTCCCGTGACATGTCACTGAGGAAAGATATTCTTCCAGTTTTGAGGGTTGCAAGTCTTGGCCATGCCATGCTTGCTTTTGTAAATGGGGTATTCATTGGTAAGACACACCACCTTGTAATTTGAAACTTGTGTGCAACATTCGCTTATAGCACAAGTTACATGACTTTTTTAAAGTTCATAGTTACAACAATTAAATGTTATCAGGATCTGCACATGGAAGCCAAGTTGAGAAGAGTTTTGTCCTCCAACATCCTGTCACCTTGAAACCTGGTGTCAACACCATCACCCTGTTGGGCAATCTTGTTGGCCTTCCTGTAAGGAGCTTATATCAAAAGTAACATACTTTGGGACTTTGATTATATATCTTAAAGTTGTATCTCATATGGCATTTTTTCTTTTTCAATTAATGAAGGATAGTGGAGCCTATATGGAGCATAGGTATGCCGGGCCTAAAGGTGTTGCTATTTTAGGTTTGAATACAGGAACACTTGATATGTCATTGAATGGTTGGGGACATCAGGTATTGAATGAACTTACACCTGAGGTTCTGTCAGGAATTGACATTTTTAAGAATACAAGACCAAAAATGGCTAATTCACACAGAACTTGTAGGTTGGGTTGAATGGAGAGAAGGATAAGTTGTACACAGAGGAAGGATTGAAGAAGGTACAATGGAAAAAGGTGGAGAAAGAAGGACCTCCAATGACATGGTACAAGGTAATCATTAGAGGAAACATTCTTGGTTTCAAAAAGCTCTTGAGCTATATTGCTTAATTTAAGCTGGTGGGGTACTTACCTTTAAATGATCAATGTTTTCGGTTGTTGCAGACATTCTTTGATGAGCCTGAAGGGAAAAGCCCTGTTGCTGTTAAAATGACCGGTATGAAAAAGGGCGTGATTTGGATCAATGGTAAGAGCATAGGTCGATACTGGTTGTCTTACGTCTCGCCGCTAGGACTACCCACCCAAATCGAGTAAGGAAAACAACCCTTTTTATGTTTAGGAAGAAAATGGTATTCAGATTCTGTGTTTGAAATCTATAAATTTTCATTAACATATGCATTTTGTCAGGTATCATATTCCAAGATCATACATTAAGCCAAAAGACAATCTGATGGTCATTTTGGAGGAAGAATCAGCAAGCATTGCTGATGTTGAGATCATGACAGTCAACAGAGACACAATATGTAGCATCATTACAGACGATCATGTACCGAGCGTGAAGTCCTGGGAAAGAAAGGATAACAAATTCAGGACTGTGGTGGATGATGCCAAACCAGGAGCTCACTTGAAATGCCCTGTTAGCAAAAAGATCGAAGCTGTAGAATTTGCCAGCTTTGGTGACCCTTTTGGTTCTTGTGGAGATCTCAAACTTGGAAACTGCAATTCACCTATCTCCAAGCAGGTTGTTGAACAGGTACATCATCCTGATTCCTGACACTGCTCTTTTTCTTCTCTTAATCTCCTGACATCAACTCTGCAACTACTTCCACTTTTCATATACATAACCGCCTTATCTTCTTGCAGCTTTGTTTGGGAAAAGTTTCCTGTGACATTCCCATGGAGAAAGAACTTTTCATGAAGGAGAATGATGCTTGCCCAGATGTGAAAAAGACATTGGCAATTCAAGTAAAATGCGGATAGGGTAAAATAGAAACCATCAAATTACAGACACAAAGAACAAAGTATTATTGATTGCAGTCAGTGAGTTTGAATAGGCCATTGCTTGAGCTTTCAAGGTTTTCATTTTTAGGACTCAAACTCATGTATTTGTACTCTCTTTCATATGTACTTCTTCCATTAATTCATAAGTGGAGTTCTTCCAAAGTAGCTTCTCCATGCATACTTCACATTCCTGAAACCCTTTAGTTATTTTACTGAAAAAATCTCAGAACAGGATTTGCAGAAACTTTTATATGAGAATTTATGCAATCTCAAGACTCAATAGTCATAATTCATAACAGATTAGTTCCTAAAAATTTACATTCATCACAAGTTTTGGAAGCCGGGATTTGGCAGAATCAAAGTGTAGTTGGTGTTCATATCATGAAAGTTGGATAATATTAGCATATACATGAAAATGGTTGCACTGTTGCTTTCAATTTTATTTTCATTATTTTATATTTTATTTAGATTAATTAATTAATTATATAATATAAGATTATTATTCTAAACAATATGAACATATAATTAGTACCATGTTATTGTAGTAATTAATTATCCATTATTAATAGATTTTATATTAAATTAATAAGTCTTAGTAATTTGTAGATATAACCAAAAGGGAATAATTAAATGATTATATTCTATAGAGAAAATCAAAACATTTGAAATTAAATAATTTAATATAATATAAATAAATATTGTTTTTTATAAAATTTAATTATTATAAGAATTATAATTAAATATTAAGAAAATTAGTTATTTATGTATGTATATATATATGCATGTATGTATATGTATGTATATATATATGCGTATATGTATGTATGTATGTATTATATTCAAATAGAACTAATAATTTTTCAATTTAAAAGCTCTTAAATTGTCACATGTCCAATGTATATTTAATAAGTTTTCCACATCTCTCTCCTTATAAATCATAAAAATTTAATTAGTACTATTTTATTTTTTATAATATATTATTAATAAAATTATAAAAAACTCTATCATTATACAATATCATGAATATGCTTTGAAGAAATATAATATAATAATAAGTTAAAAATTCATTCTTTTTATAAAGTTTGAAATTACTCTTCTTTAAAACTAGGGATGACAATGGACTGGTTAATGGGCCTAAATTAAAGTGTTTTCAATGAATAGATTCATAGGTTAAGCTCAGACTCAGACTCAGACCTAGACTCAGACCAATCAAAGGCTCAATTATTACAAGTAAAGTGACATTGTTTTATTTAGAAGCATTAGATCTCAGGAGGTCAGGGTCTGGGCAGCCCAGACCGTGACTCAATTAAAAATGATGTTGTTTTACTTTTTATTTTTTAATTATTTTAAAAAATTAAAGAACTGGCTATTGCCATTCTTGTTTAAAACCTAAACCACTTACTTTTTTTCAACTCACTTTCTAAAATGCATAAATATAAAGAATAATTATATTTAATTGTTTTATGATTTTATGATTGTTATGATAATGGTTTAATATTTTACATACACATTTAATGATATATGACTAACCATTATAATAATCTTATCATAGATACATGTTCATTGTTCAATAAACATAATAATTTTTTTATACAATTTTTTTATCATATTTTTATAAAATGTACCGACTTTTGATACTTTCACATAATATATTTACTCATCGTCCAAAATAAATGTAATTATATTTATAATATTAAGGTTACATTCACTTTTAATATTTGAAATGATTATAATAATATTCTTATTACATTTTCTTTTATTTATTAATTCTTTGTACATTGTACACCTAGTTGAACAATTAAAGGAATAAAGTTTAAATATCTTTTTGAATTTACCCTTTAAGTAGTAACAATAAATTACTATTAAATAAAATAAATTGATTTACCAATTTTCTCGAAATATTTACTAAAAATATTATGCAGATGTACATGATTGAATTAAAGATTCTAAATTAAATATAAATCAATTATTTTAAAAATTAACATTAATTTTCACATTTTGATTACATTTTAATCAAACCGTTCGACCAGTTCAATTACAAAAATCTCGAACTAACTAATTTTCTACTCAATTTTTGACTTTTAATTTGATTTACTTCAATTACTCTTATTGTTAAAAACCAACAGCATTATTCTGCATTATTCGGATTGCCATTGCGAAGCCAGCCAGGCCAGTCCTATACACTATGAACCCTAAAGAGCCCATGATTGTATCCTGCATGTTGAGCTAATCTATTTGACATGAATATTGCACGGACACCAACTATAGTTCAGAAAGAATTAGGATACATGGCAATAAGCAAGGAGGGAAAAATTTTCTGAAGATTCCTATTTATTTACAAGCACTAGCAACAGCCAAACTAAGTGCTTTGTAATATTTCCCTCTTTACAGCATGAAAAAAAGCAACACTGAAGCAAAAAATTTATCTGATGTTTCAAGGAACCAACCAGAGAAAAATCCTATTAATGATGGCTGCATTTAGCCATGAAAAGCAAATTTGGTACCGATCTTGGAGACTGAAACTAAAATTACATGGAAATATAACATATGGGAGATTTAGCATCGCACAGATCCAATCATGTCCTCCATCTATAACTTCGTCAGACAGCCTCCACAAAATTTTTGAAACTGAACTTTGCTGACGCCGGGGGTTAATAGGGGGAGCCAGAAAGAAACCATTATTGGGTGGGAAAGTTGCAACTTCTCCATTTCAGATCTTGGTTCAGAATGAGTTTGGATGGTGAGAGTATTGATGGCATAGAGTAGTTTCTCATCATTACAACTATACACAATTCTGATCAATTAGTCAAAGCTCATGACAAATCAAAAGATCCCTGCCCTTCGTTGATGGCATAGAGTAGTTTCTCGAACATTATTTCCTGTTTTATCAGGAAAAGAAAAAAGTCAGTTTTCCAGGTCCAGCATTTATCGAGTAACGTCAGCACAGGATATTAGTACCTTTGTAGAGTAAGGCGGGAGCTTCAAGTAATTAGCACAAGTCATGACACTAGGCAAGTCATCATCTGCTGATTCGGAAGGTAAAGCACCATTCGAAGCTACATTCCCAGCAGACGAAGAATGCTGCATCCAGAAATGCATAGTTATGCAAACAAACAAACTATATTTTGACACCCATACATAAAAGGCAATCTGAAGAGAAGTTTCAATGGAAGCTGTTTATCAACTGGCATAAACCCCAAAATGTGGGATACACAGAGAGTGAAGGGTAAATCAATCTTTAACGCACTCCAAAAGCCCCCACACAATCATACAAATGCAGATTCGTTTCTTCAAAACAGTGTAAAGCCAAGAATTAAGTCCAAGCATAAAATGTAAGCCAATCCAGTATGCTCCAAAAGCAGACCAGTAGCATTTTATAATTTGGAACCACACAAACACCACTTCAACGAGACCATTAAAATTCTGAATCATTGAATAATACCTTCCGAACAATTGTTAACTTGGGATTGAGCACCGCCAAGCCTCCAGGTGGCAGCCTAGGTGCACCAGTAACAAACTTGCAGAATGCATGCTGCTGCTCTGCTGTGAACTCGCCCATGATCTCAAGTAACTAAAATAACATAAAACAAAAGACCACATCAATCACCAACTGAAACAGAAATAATAAGCAACCAAACTGAAGTCAGATTTAGTCATACATTAACAATTGCAGGACTCTTGGCAGTATATCCATGGTCGAATTTGATATGATCGACAAGGGTCTCAGGCTGCAAAGGTAAAAAATTTAACTTTAGTGTGGTGAACATCACAAGCTCTATTCATTAGGTATGCATATCAAAAGGGCTCATACCTCCCACAATTCTCTTTGCCCACAAAGCAAATAATCCAGTTCTAGTGGGGTAAATATTTGTAATGATGAGATGTCAAAAACCTGACCATCATGAAGCACAAGAATAAGGATTTGGAGTGGAAAACGCACAACTTCTACACAGATCAGACATAAGATAGAAACAAAAGCAACAAAAAACATTCAGACGGCGGTCTGGTTACTCCCATATATGAACCAATTAAAATGTGAGAGCATATTAAGATATGGAAGGTAATCTACCTGATTGAAGCCAGACCTAAATGCTTCGATCTGTCGCATAATTCCAGTCTTCACTGTAGCATCAACTACCAAGGATATATATTCCTCCAGATTATGTATATTCACCTGGAGATTAAACAATGAAAAAAGTTTTTTTACGGAAGCTTAATAGCAAAGTATACAGAATGGCAAAGTTAAAAGAAAGTCACTAGTACTATCAATTATTTCTCACCACTTCATCTCCTGGCTTCAGGGTGTACTCTGGATACCCAGGAAGAGTAAAATCCAAGCAAAGGTCTTCTACTGGTGTTCCGCGAAATCGTAGATCAGTAATTAAGTCGCAGCTCTCCCCAGCTGATTCTAACTGGTGTTTCCGAAACACAAGGGCTTGCAATTCTTGCAAGATCCTCCCAAATTCAGGATCAAATGAAATAATATCATACAGATCAAGCTCCTGCAATGGATTGAGCGATAAATAATTCAAGTCTATGGGCCAGACTGAAACAACAGCGAGATATTTAACCTTATTAAAATTGCACTAATAAGATGGATGAGAAGCATACTTGACCAAGAACAAGCTTATAAAATGCAATTGACAATGGCAGGTCCAATAGCCTCCCATCTTGAAGAGCTTTGGCCATCACACGTCCAACCAGGCGGAAGTACTCAACAACCTTGTAAAGCTGACTACCCTCAGAAGAATCAGCATTTGGAGGCCAAGGTCGAGGAAACAATCCAAGTGGAGCCTGGATGAGATCCCCATCACTTGCAACCACAGAGATATTATTTGATTTCCCATTCTTGCCATCCTCTACATTGATTTCCATTTGAGGTTTATGTGATGATGAGCTTGACCTCCAAATTCCAAGTGCAACTTTTTGAAGGTCATGGCTTAGAAGTGTATAGAACTCCAAAGTAGGACCCAATCCTGTCCCAACTTCACCAAAATATTCCACTTCAAGCACAGCTTTCTGGCTGGAATACATCTCCATTACTTTTGCCGCAGAATCCAAGATGCGATTTCTGGAAACCCGAACCTTTTGCCGCTGCAACCTCCCAACTCTCACCTCTCTTTCACCTGTTGATCCATTGCCATCAGCACCCTGCTGTTGTTGAAGACGATACAGAGCGCGAGATAATCCAAAAGCAGTAGAATAGAAGTATTGTCTTCGGGTCTCAAACGGGAACAAAAATGGACAGGCTTTTGTGAGTTGGTAGCACCATGAAGGAAGACTACCACTACATAATGCAAGGGCATCCTGAATTTGTCGAGCTAATTTAGGAGTCAGCTTACTGTTGATAAATTCTTCCGCTGAAACCCTTACCCCAGCTACAGTCAGCTCATCCATAGTAGTGATTTTTCCCTCGGCAAAATTGTCAGAAGCCAACTGTGCTCTCAGGCGAGGTGAAAGCTGATTCAAGCCCTCAAGCACACGCAAGAGTGCCAAAATGTTATAAGTAGGATTAGATTTCTCCAAATCACAGGGAAGTTCTCCTTGCAAGATGCTGTCCAAAAGTGAGACACGATGCAACTGGGAATCAGTGTTGGAACCAGATGAAGAACCCGATTTATTGGACTTTGATGCATTAGTAGAACTTGTGCCCCCAGCTGAACCCCTATCAGCCTGAACATCTGGCCTCTGATATGTAATGGTATATATGTCACCCCAAAGCCTTCTTCCATCACTGGAGATGAAATCACTGCCAGCATACCGGTCATCCTCCTCTTCATCCATTACAAGCTGTCTTTGGATAGCTTGATAGATTGTCAGGTGCCTATTTAGCTGCTTTCCGCCAGCAGTGAAGATCAATTTTGGAGGATAATTTGAACTACCAAATAAGGGTCTTCCTTGTCGATCTCGCCCTCCCCTGATCCCTCTACCATTAGCAGAACCCAAACCAGCCATGGCAGCAGCAACAAATGACATACCACCGCGTGATCCATAAGGGCTACCACTTCTAAAATCAGTAGAATCTGATCCTCTGATAGGAGCTGCTCTACTACTTGAACCAGAAGCAGGATTTGTTTGGCCATCGCCAGTTGCTGGTGCACCACTATCTTCAGGAGCATCACCCAATTTCACATCATGCACCTTTTCAGCCATGCAAACAGTAAGAGAATCATCCCTTAGAACCTATTAAGGGTGAGAAAGGAAAAAAGAATCAGTTGAAATGTTAAGAAGCCACAGAATTTGACCTCATTATAGTTGTGGTTGCCAGTATAACTATGTTATACAGCACTCTGGAGATATGATTGAACATCCAAGACACCATGTCTATCTTCTGAAGCTTTAGAAGCCCCAGGAAAACAATGCTTCATATGATAAAAAATACTATAGCATAGCAACAAATGACCCATTACAGCAGGCAACCTTATGCCAAGCCACACATACACACGAGAAATTGTTTCAGTCCAAATAATATCTGGCAGTTAAAAAACCAATCTATGGTACAAAACTAAGTTATTTCTCCTTCCTTTCCACTGCATATTCATAGTTAATCGAAATGAGTTAACCTAGCATGAGAAAGGTCGAGTTTGAGAAGCTTATTTGGTAACTATATCAGCTACCTAACTAAAAACTCCTCTTGTTTGATAAAGCCCGTGATGAAGATATCAGAGTGGGAATATTATGCACTTGCAAAATGAAAAATGGATCAGATAAACTACATAACTATCAACTGAGACAGAGGATTCAGAGAACATACATCATCATGGTCATCATCTTCATCATCAGAGATGTCATCATCTTCAATCACCAATGCATCATCAATCTCAACAGGAGACATATCCAATCCTTCATCCTAAGGAAAATAAAGATGAATTATTATACAAATAATTCTACTCCAACTGCAGACCACTAGATGCATTCACAGAATCAAAGCATGGGATAGATTAAATAACAGGAGGACCCAGAAATTTAACAATCAATTACCTCAGAGCTTGAATCTCCATCTACAGATTTCATTTGCGCATCTTTATCCACTGCAGCTCTTCTACGAGTTGCATTTCTGGTTTGCGGTCCTTTTGTCTCCTCCAGGGTGGGCTTCAAAACAGCCTTCCCCTTTCCCTTCGATGATGATGAGGTTTTCTCCTGTACCAGTTCCCTTCTAGCTGCATCACCTATGTTAACAGAAGTCCTTGTTCTGGAAGAATGTCGACGAGTGGCTGAGGCAGGAGTAAAGGAGGATGGAGATAATGCACCAGCTCCAGCTGATGTGGTCCCAGATTCAGAATTTCCAGCAGATGCCATGGACTTTTGACCTGATTCACCCCGCTGCACCCGGGGCCATAGAAATTCTTCAACAGCGCCCAAACTTGCTAATGGATCAATTAGAACAACATTTGAAGAATAGTCGGAGAGAGATTTCTCCCCCTGAGCTCTACAAAGGCGTAACTTAAAAGGTTGAGTCAAAGCACTCAATCCAGAAGAGAGACGTCCACTCCCACTAGAAGACCTAGACGGATGGCTCAACACAACAGGAAAACGTTCCAAGGATGACAGAGCATTTTGAAGTTTCTGAACCAAAACAGCCATAGGAGTCGTCATCCCCCCATCAGTACTGGAAGGAAGTGCAAGAGAAACAAATAACTTAAACCTTTTAAGTGCTTGTTGACGGAGCTTGGGAAGATTGGCTTCTGAAATTCTTTCCTTAGAGAAGTAACCACAAGAGAAGTAGTTAAGCAATGCGCCGACAACACCACTACCGATAAACTCAAATGTGGAAACACCATCCCCTTTACTTAACTCAGCCAGCATCTCAGATAGCACCCCTATCAAGTACTCTTCTTTGTTGGCACAATTGTCGAGGCGAGAACCAGAAGCTCTGGATTTAACCTTTGCTTTAGACTTCTGGTCATCAACACCAGAATTCAATTTCATGCAAAGCTCCTTCAGATGTAAGAGATCATCAGAAACCCCCTTATCTGCAGCACCATTATCTGCAGCAAAGTACTTATCTTTAAAAGCTTTAGCTCGTGCACTGACCGTCATACGAAGATTGAGATTAACCGTAGGGATCTCTATAGAGCTAGGAGGCGATCCAATATGTGCCAATACTGAATTTTTTCGTTCTTCTGATAGATTTCCTTCAGGATTAGGGTTACGACGTTTGTATCGCCTAGAACGTGATGATGTCCCTGGGATAGAATCATTATCCTTCTCAGCAGAAGGTGGTTGGGTTGTTTCTATATTTTGACTTCCGGCCAAGATAAGTTGATCTATTGCATGAACTACACCTTCTCTAACAAAATTTTTTGAAGATGTCTCAGGAAGCTTTTCCATGAGAATTTCAGCAATTTGCAGTGAAGGAACCAACACTTGGGGGTCTTTCCATGCTAGCACACCAGCTAAAAAACTAGGGGAAAAAAAAAGACAATAGCTTCAACAATCTATTACATCATGCATACAATCCAAGAGATAATGAATGAGTAAAGTTTAGTACCTCGATATGTTTGTCACACTTAACAAAGATTGGATCATTTCAGCATTGCTGAAGTACATCAACTTCCCAATCACTGAGAAACATTTGTGGCGAACATAACTGTTTACACTGGAACCATAGATCTGTTGGACAAGCAAATAGTACTTTATGAGCAACTAGTGCAAATGTCAAAGAGATTCTAGTAAACTATACGCTGCCATCCACAAAAAACCAACCTGTATCATCACCGGGAGAAGATCCATTCCAAACTGCTGCAGAAGCTCTGGCTGATCGTTTAGTAGTTGTTCTCGAGCTGAAACCTCAAGAACATTTCCATTTACATCATCTTGTTTTGCAGAGCTGCTTGAAGGAGATTTCTTCACAGCAGAACCTATCAAAAATGGGCTTATAGGGAGGGAGATTGTTCCTTCTGGAAGTGGTGGAAGAAGCTCATTTGCAAGGTAGACAATCTCAAAAATCTATATAGCAAAAAAGAAAGTAGAAATGTTAAATTCTATCTTCTAAAAAGTAATCATATAGTATAATGGAGTCTACAAAATCACAGAAACCCAAATCAGATAGAATTATAATAATATAGGAAGCAGCATTCACCTGCTCAGATGGTCTACTTAGAGCTGGGGAGACAGACGAATTTGCAGAAACACCAGAACCTGATAGTATATCCTTAAGAATGCCGCTGATTCCAAGAAGAAGTAAAGTTTTGGCACCAAGATGGGACCCACTTGCACAAGTAGACAACAGACGTATCAAGCCCTGCATGCTTCATGTCAGATCAGAGCAACATAAACATATAAGACAACAACTGAATAGCAATGACTGTTTTTACCGTATATGTAGGTGTGCTAAGAGATGCCTGTCCACCACCAGAATTGCTCGTGGAAATAAGAGTAGCAGCCTGTGTGACCAGTCCATGATTACATAGTTCGTCCAGTTTGTCTGGTGATGAAGCAAAGGCTTCTGCAATCCGGGTTAAACAAATAGATGCATGCTCCAATACCTACAATGATAGAAAACATCAACTACACGAAAAACAACTTCCAAAAAAAAAGGTTGTTCACACAAAATTAAATCTTACTTTTGAATCATGATACTGAAGAAGATTTGTCAATAAAGGAACAGCCTCCATGACAAAATCAGCAGCATCTGAAGGGAGTTTCTTGCACATATTTGCAGCAGTCGACAATGCTACTCGCTGGAAGCAAAGAATTCAATATGAACGAACTCTACAGAACACTCCCTAATCCTACAGTTCCTTAAGCGCACAGCGTAGCTAACACTAGACGAATTCACAAAAATCAGTTACCTGGACACCAGTAGAAAAGAAATCCAGATAAGAGAGTACTGCCATAAGAGCACCAGCTCGCAAGCAAGCTGTTGGGTGCTCCTGAGATATCTTCTTCAGTGCTTGCAGAGACTGTTTTTACCATAAAACCACAAATCTCAGTAATAATCCAAGAAAAACTTGTCCAACGACAACAAAGTAATCAACAACTTGCCTGAGCAAAGCATCAAAGGGGTAACTAGAAAAATATGAAATTCTATACCAAATTAACCAAACTTTAACCCTAACCTGTTCAGCCAAGTCCATATACTCAATAGTAAGCAACCTAGCGACAAAACACGGAACAGCACCATAGTGCACAACCGCAGCACAAGAAGAAGGTAACACATCACACAAATGCGTGATGGCCCTCGCGGCTAGTAACATAATGTCAGGATTGCTCTCATGATTCAGCAACCCCACAAGAACCGGAACGAAAGAATCCACTGAAAAAGTACTCAAAGACTCCTCGGTCCCTATTGACAACATGTCACACAACTGCGTCAATGCCTCCACTTGCTTCCCTTCCTCTCCATCGGCCCGCAACCCTGACAAGATCTTCTTCAATCTTCCAGATTGATGTGAGGACGAAGCCGACGGCATTCCAGATGACGGAAGCAGATCATCGAGACCCGCACCAAGCTTTCGCAGCAAACCCTGAAGAGCACTGCTCGCGGAGGTCAAATTCTGGTGAAAAGCACCAACTCCCCCGCCTTCACTATCGTTATCATCGTCTTCATTAGGGTTATTGTTAGAAGTTTCCATATTTATCCCTAGATTGTCTCTGTTTTCACGAACCCTAACCTCGTGCTCTTTTTCCTTCCCTTTATCCAATTCATTACGTGACCGGCGAGTACGCGAGGAGGAGGAGGAGGACTCTACGGGGGTGGTGGTTGTGGGGTCCATTGAGGTGGGTCGGGACCGTGTGGGTCGTGAGCGTGTGGCGGTAGTCGGTGCGGCGACGGTGGAGGCGGCGGCTGAGTAGGAGAGGCGAGCTCGTTTGTGAGAGCGAGTGCTAGGACCAGTCGATGAAGGGGCAGCTGAGGAGGCCTCCGCCCGCTTCCGGCTACGAGTTTCCATACAAGAACCGAACCACCGGGATCGAGTCGACGGTCGCGATCACGCTAGACCGGATCGCGATTCCCAATACATCTGATCTTACAGAATAACAAAGAAGCCCCTTTTTCAAAAAAAAACGAAAATCCAAAACCCTAGAATTACCTCAAACGCAAATCAATCCGAATTGCCGAGATTCCAATTGGGGATTAGGTTGGAGGTGTTCGTCAGAGGAGAGAAAACCCTAAAGGTAAGGGAGAGAATAAAGAAGGAATGAGTGAGTGTTGGAGGATTTTATAGGTGTTGAAGGAAGGAGAGAGAGACAGAGGGAGAGAGAGCAAGTGAGGTGTTTGATGGTTAAAGTTCTTCTATTCTAGTTGGTTCATAGGAAGCGTTTACAACGTAGCTAAAATTGTGAATGTTGTTGGGCTTTAAATATGGGCCTATCATCATAAATCCAGATAAGCCTTCTTTTTTTTTTGCAAATGAAAATATGTTTAGCAGAACAAAAACACAAACAAAAAAAAGACAAAATTATCTAAAATTCCCTATTCCCCTAACATCTTTATACAAAATGTCCCTTAACAAATTTGGGAGACGAGTATACTTAACAAAATGAACAGAGGAATTAATATCCGTACTAGTTAAAAGATCTGCACAATAATTACTTTACCTCGCTAAGAGATTATGAATGTGCCTAAGAATAATAGCACGGGAACTTGTAAGTTGATCATGTTTGTTAATCGCAATAATGAGAGTAGCATAATCAACTTCAACCTTAAAGTGATAAATACCCAAATTCTAGGTCATTTCAAGCCATAAAGAAGATCTCAACATTCTACAATGAAGGTACTAGATATGCCCACATTAGCTAAGAAAGCAACAATGAAACAGCTTGGAGATTCGCATAACAACCCTCCACTCATAGCTTTGCCAAAATTGTCATAAAAAGCTTCGTCTGTGTTAAACTTCATCATACTTGATAAGCATTGTTATTAGTATATGATGAGTCGAATTAGACTCAGACCTATTATCGAGGTCTTTTAAATAACCTTAAGATCGATCGAGTTTGATTATTAAATTCTTGTCGAATTAAAAAGTTTGCATCTCAATAAGTTTAAAGTTTAAATATTTTTTAAGAAAAAAACAAACTTTAATGATAAAATACACGCAATATGAACATCAAATATTATAATCAATCCTACTTAAATTACGAGTTATACAAAGATTATACTTAAATTGTGTATCAAAAAGTATCATATGTATAACTCATAAAATGCACCAGTATAACCAATTATCCTCGTATAACTTACAACTTATATAAAATTATATATCCGATATTTTTTGATACACAAAATCCTAAAAAAAAAAAACAAGTACATATTTCATATAGATCAATCAAATATCTTT
>JANZXP010000195.1:39880855-39897244 GCA_027576715.1 Erythroxylum flavicans | reverse complement strand
AACCACCTGCTTCACAACTACACCATCAAGATGGAGGGATGCACGACAAATCCATTGAAGACCCACTCACCTATTACGTAAACCAATTTTCTTGAACCTTATCCCAAAAAAAAATCTGGTTGTACACGTATGAAGCACAAATATGATAATGATAGACTGCCACTTTATGTAGAATTCTTTTTCTAATATAAGTGTACCAACTACATCACTTTGAGTCCAAGTCCAATTAATATCTTATATGTCCAATTAATAAATAAGATGTCAAAACAAAATCAGAAGATATATACCATATATCTAACAGAAAGTTCAGAGTTTCCCTTCCAAATGAACTTGCGAATGACAGGAAGTTGAAGCAAGAATGCTATGCGCAACTTCACAGTGTATCAGCCAGTCCATGCGTCGCACACGGTGGTATAGAGTCCACAAAGATTGTGTCCAAGTCAGAAACAGATGGTGAACAGATGTTTTCTCCGGGTGGGAATATGAGGTTCTTGCCAACAACCTTCACTTCAGCCTTCCTGTGATCTCACTTCAAGCATCCAAAATTGAAACATCTGTCATTGAAGAGCTTCGACCGTTCCTTCCCTCATCACAAACTACTTCCTCCATTACCTACATCATCAAATTTTTTGAATTTGATGATGTACTTCCCAAATTAAAAAAATCTTACAACTTTGAATCAAGAGGGAATATGGAGAATGATTCAAAATTGTTAAAAATGTAGTCTTTGTTTCAAATTTAAGTTTTTAGTAATGAGAGAAACCCTAGGTTAGGCCTCAAGGTTTCGTCGCCATCAATACTTTCTGTTGTCTTTCTTATCAGTTTTCCTTACCTGTTTACCCTCTCATCATGGCTTCTTCATGCTTACCTCCCAAAGTTCTCGAAAATTATCTCAGAGTCTAGGAACTTTTCAATCCCCGTATTGAACCCCAAGAACCCGATAGTACTCGCACTGCTCCCCCCACCTATGCTAAGGCAGTTTCAACAATTGCTATAGATTTATCTATAGTGTAGTCGCATATGGCAGTAACCTCCAAGGGCGGATATAAATCTGTTAAAATTTTGCAAGACATCTATGATCAGCGGGTGAGACTTTGTAACAATGCTTTGATTAGACGGCTGATTCTAAGCAAAGGAGTTTCTCCATGGAAGCTCACTGAGTTGAAGGAAACTCTTTCGAAAATTTGGGGTATTACCTCTTCATGGCGCCTGATCTCTTTATGAAGAGGTTTTTACCAAATTATGCTCGGTAATCCGGAATTGAGGCAATCAATTTGGAGTAGAGGACCAGTCAATTTGAAGCCGGGAGTCATCAAACTTCAACCCTGGGTTTCAGATTTTAACCCGCAAGCACAGAAACCTTCATCTGCACAGGTTTGGGTCCGACTCCAATCGTTACCATGGGAATATTAGGACCCTAGGATTTTGGCCAACATCGCTAGATGTCTAGGAGTTCTCACTAGAATTGATAAAGCAACTTTGGAAAGTGATTTTGGGCATTATGCGGGATTGTTGGTGGATATTGGTCTTTCAGTGGAGCTGCCGCAAACCATTGGGGTTGAAAGGGAAGGGAAAGCTTTATGGATTTATGTTATTTATGAGAACCTCCCAGTGTTCTGTAAGGTATGTTCATCAATCGGTCACCTACCTTACGAATGTTGTCAAGCTAAGATGACTAAGCTGCTGCAACTAGAAACTGAAGCAATTAAACGAACTCGTGATAAATCAGCTATACGCAGAGGCCGACTAGAAAAACGAGAGTTGGAACCTCGCAGTTGGGACACGGCGGTCTCTATTGATAAAATATTTAGCTGGATTAGAGATGATTTGGCAAGGAATAGTTTGGATGCAGTGGACAAAGATGGTAACATGGAACAAGGCAAACATACCTCTAATGTCGTAGTGGATGAGCAACAAAATGCCTCGCCATTTTAGTTAATTAATGCTACCCATAATTCAACAGCACAGAATTTAATCGTGGATGCACAGCAAACTGCTCAAAATTTAACAGCGCATAATTTAATGAAAGGTACAGTTCCTACGGGGGCTGTAGATGCTTATTTTATGTAGGACTGTTCAGAGTCTAGCAATGCGGATGAAGTAGCAGAGGATGCCGAGGTGCATAAAAACTCTTAAGCGGACCAAGCTGAGGAAGAGATAGCCAGCGAGCAGCCTTGGCAGGAGGTGCGAAGCATAAAGAAATCTTCAGCTGACAGAAATTCAACACGTCGGGGGCGACCTCGACAGATGCCCAAAAGATATCAATGATTATTCTTTACTGGAATTGCAGAGGGATTAATAACCCTCAAACTCAAAGGGTACTCCTTAATTATTGTTTTGTTAATAAACCGGATTTACTTTGCTTAGCGGAACCGATGGTTGAATTTGATTCTATTTCTCCTCGCTTTTGGAATAGTATGAACATGTCTCTTGTGGTCATGAATAATACAGTGAGGCCATCATTATGGATTTTTTGCCAAAGGGGTTTGGATCCTGTCTCTATTGATAGTATTCATGAGCAGCATGTCACATTGGGGATTAATCAGCATAGGATTTTTCATAGGGTTAGTGTGATCTATGGCAGTGTTTGGTCTCACAGGAGGTTGCAGCTCTGGAATGATCTGAACCGTATTCATTTTGCAAGGGAAGCCAGTTGGATACTTATAGGGGACTTTAATGCCATCACGAGTGCGTATGAGAAGACGGGAAGAGCTTCATCTAATAGATCTTACCAGGATTTCAGAACTTTCATTGATAGTTGTGACTTATATGATGTTCAAACTCAGGGCTCCACTTTTACTTGGAGTAACGGTAGGAGAGGGACAGGCAAGGTGGATTGCAGGCTTGATCGGTCTTTGGTCTCGGCACACTTTATGAATTTTCGGGACTCCTATCAATGTTCCACATTGCCTAGGACTCAATCAGATCATCACCCGATTATTTTCTCTTGTGACCATAGCTTAAAGAATCATGCTAGATTTAGGTTTCAAGCCATGTGGCTTACACACCCGACTCTGAGGGAAGTTGTTTCGGCTCATTGGGGACAGGCTCATCCTAACCTTCCTCCCATGCAACTCTTAACTTACAAACTTAAAACCCTTCGGCCTATTCTAAGGGCATGGAAAAAGGAGGTTTTTGGATTACTTGATAATAATATTTCAGATGCTACTACTTCTTTGGAATCGATTTAAAGGGAGATAGAACAATCTAGAATTTCAGACACCTTACATGAGCAAAAGATGGCAATAAAATCTCAGTTGGAGTTAGAGCTTTTTCGGCAGGAAATTTTTTATAAAGAGAAGAGCAGGATTCGATGGTTGGAGGCAGGAGATAGAAATACTTCTTTTTTCTGCCGATCTGCGTCTATATGTAAAAAATTTTGCGAGATCAAAGTTCTTAAAATTAATGACCAATTGAGTTACTCGGAATCAGAGATTGCGGCTCATGCTGAAAATTTCTACAGATCTCTCTTCAATGGGGATTCTTTGGCCGTGGAAGACTTCGGCTTAGTGAAGGATGTTATTCCTAAATGTATTGATGAAAGGGACAATGAAAGGCTTATTGCTATGCCTGCTATAAATGAAATTACAGAGGTGGTCTATTCTTTAGATAAGTCTAGTGCTCCGGGACCGAATGGTTTTGGAGTTATTTTCTTTCAAGCCTTTTGGGACATTGTTGGGCTGGATGTTTGTGGCATGGTCAGATCATTCTTCTCCTCAGGACATATCTTGCCAAGTTTGAATTCAAATATCATGATCTTGCTTCCTAAATTAGAGGGTGCTATGGAGATTGAGCAATTTAGGCCTATAGTTATGGGAAATTTTAGTTTTAAAATTGTTTCAAAGATTCTCTCTAACAGATTGGTTGATGTTGCAGCGAAAATCATTTCAGATAATCAATTTGGGTTTATAAAAGGTAGAAACATCCATCATTGCATTATAGCAGCTACAGAAGGAGCTAACATGTTAAATAAACGTTGCTTTGGTGGGAATATGGCATTGAAAATTGATATTCGTAAGGCCTTTGATACGTTGGACTGGAATTTCCTTTTGCATGTGATGGAATCTTTCGGGTTTTCCTCTACTTTTAAACATTGGATCCACTGGATTCTTTGCTCTGCTCGTATATCTATCATGTTGAATGGGACTTCCCATGGTTATTTTGCTTGTTCGAGGGGAGTCCGCCAAGGAGATCCGCTCTCCAATTCTCTTCGCGATTGCAGAGGACTTCCTTAGTTGGTGGCTTTCTAGAGCGGTTGAGTTGGGAAAGTTGCAGCCTATGCAGTATACGACTCATTTGGAGTTTCCCACATGCTTCCTCTTCGCAGATAATATATTATTGTTTTGTAAGGCTACCTTGCAGAATATTAATGTCTTAAAAAAAATTTGATAGATATGGGGCTATATCAGGTCAAAAGGTCAGTTGATTAAAATTAAAGGCTTTCTTTGGGAACTCAGTCCACTCTAGAAGAGCTTCAACATTGGCTGCTACTGTAGGGATTCAGATTGGTTGCATCCCCTTCAAATACCTCGGTCTCCCTATGTTTATAGGTGTGCCTAGATCTCGTCATCTCAAGCCTATTGCGGACACGATTATCTCTCATTTTCTATTATGGAAAGGCACTTTGTTATCCATGTCGGGCCGTTTAACATTGATCAACTTAGTTATCACAGGTTCGTTCATTCATTCCTTTGCTATTTATAAATGGCCAAAGGTTTTGCTTAATGATTTATTACAAAAAATCAGAAACTTTCTTTTGTCTGGTAGTGTGGAGGTGAGGAAAATGGATGTGATTCCTTGGAAAATTTGTTGTCGTAGGATTAAGCATGGTGGGATTGGGGTGGCCAATTTGGAAGTAGTTAATAAAGCCATGTTGGGTAAGTTGGCCTTTGAGTTGTTATCTGGGGATGGTTTTGTGATTAATATTATCCGACACTAGTTTTATTATCCTTCAGGAATTAAGAAGAAAAAGACTCTCAATTCCTCAATTTGGAGCTCATTAAAGAGCATTTATAATGAGATTAGAGAATCTTGTTTTTGGTGGATTAGGAAAAAAATCTCCTTACATTTTTAGACAGATAACTGGCTTGTGCCAAAGGTGGCAGATAGACTTGGGATTCCAGATAACGAACAAAAGCGCTTAGTTGACAGGATGGATGATTACCTAATTGACAATAATTGGAATCAACTTCCCAATTTGCCAACAGATGTGAGGAACGATATCTTTTCGATTAGATGGGGTTTGGAGGATCAGGACATATGCATTTGGAAGCACTCTATTTCGGGACACTATACTGTTGAATCTTATAAACAACATGCACTTGGCAACCAGCGAATCTCTATTTGGCATAAAAAATTTTGGTTTGATGTTATTCCTCCCTCGAGGTCTATGATTTGTTGGCCTGCGGTCCTTGGTTATTTACCAACGCAAGACTGGTGCTAGTTTCATGTTGTCCCCTTTATAAATCTGCTATTGAATCTATTGACCATGTCTTGGTTATGTGTCCCGTTGCTAGAACTGTCTGGAATGCTATTGGAACATGATAGTAGTAGAGGCCGATTTCACCGTGCATGGGCACGCTTCTGTGGCTTCGGATAGGCATCTTTTGGAGCAGCTTGGTATTCGGCCTAGACTGGGCAAAGCTCCCTTGATAATTTTGGTTAGATGGCAGAATCCCCCTGCAGATTGGATGAAATTAAATACAGATGGTTCAGCTAGCAGAACTGCAGGGGGATCCAGGGGTATCTTTCATAACTTTAGGGGCTTTCCTCATGGAGCTTATGCCTTTCCTATCTCGCAAGCCTCTTCGATAATTGCTGAGATCAAGGCAGTTTTGTTCGGTATTGATATGGCTTGGCGTAAAGGATGGCACAATCTTTGGGTTGAATGTGATTCAACCTATGCAGTTAATATTTTCAAGTCTTCTTCCCTGGTGATTCCTTGGCCTATTAGACAGGAATGGCTCACTTGTTTAGCTTGCATAAATGACATGAATTTTTGCATCACTCACATTTATAGAGAAGGAAATAGAGCAACAGATGCTCTGGCAAAGCATGGTCTTTCATCTACTCAGCTTAGTTATTGGTCTTATTGTCCGGAGTTTTGTAATAGGTTTATTTTTTAAGATTATTGCTCTAGAGAGCAATATCGGTTTACTTAGTTCTCCCTTATGTATGAATTTTTCCTTTTAGTTTAATAAATTTTAGGTGGGCGGTTCTGGGAGGGGCGAGGGTGCCAACCTAATTGGGATGTCCGGCCTCTCTTTTCCCGTTCTCCTATCTTATTCAAAAAAGTTTATCATTCTTCCTATTCCCTCTTGATTCAAAGTTGTAAGATTTTTTGACAAATATCATATCTTATCTTTACTACCTTCAACAGAATAAGATATTTTAGACATAACAAAGTATAATAAACTCAGAAAACTATCCTACAGAATCTACAAGACTAAAATATCTTAAAGACTAATTCAAACTTTGAATCAACTTCTAACAGATTATTCAATCAACAACACATAAATCATACATGAATCATGAATCATACGTAAATCATTCATATCCATTCAGATCTTGAATATAATAATAACTATATAGATGAATTGAAGCGAATAAATCACTTATCTTGAGCGGAATTTGTAATGATATAGAGAGAAAGCTTTCAATGATCACAAACTAGTTTCTCTCTCTTAACCCTCTTTCTGTATGATATCTTGATGAATAGCTTAATACGCAAATACTTATGTTTTGTATTTGTTTTGTCTGTATTGTATTTGTTGTGTCTGTACTTAATTAGGGTAGAGAGATGACTAGTTTATATACACTTCTTTGTTGACATTAAATCTTGTACGTTCATTAAGTACTAAATTAACGGTCAAGCTTTAACATACTATTAAATTAATAAAAACCCTAAACTAAGTTTAATATGGGCCTACAGAAAATATGAGTCATAACGTCAGGCCATATATTTTTACATTCTCCCACTTGGTCGGATATTTCATCATTATATTTATTAGTATAACATAAGGCTAGCAAAAATTAAATCTTATAAATCGTTAACATCATAAGTACCTCAACACAACAAATCACATAATGTGGGTTATGGCGGTCATACACAGTATAGTCGTATACTTTACATTAAGAAATTATATTTAGGCTCATAAGTTCTATATAAACAACATACAATCCACATACTTGTTATGAAAATACATACAATTTTCTTATTCAAACAATCATGTATATATAAACATAATGAATAAGAAATATAAAATTCAGAAACATATTATTATTGAGCTCAACAGTGCTAAAACATCATCATTAAACATTATTATCAATCATCGATACAACTAAGACCCATCCTAAGCACATCTTCTTTGATTGTCTTTGGTTGTAAACCCTTAATTAGAGGATCTGCTACCATGAGATCCGTCCTAATATGTTATATAAGCACTCTTTGTTTCTGAATCTCCTCTTTAACAACAAAATACTTTAATTCTAGGTGTTTTGCGCCTTTGGAGTATTTGTCGTTTTTAGAGAAGAAAACAGTTGCAGAATTATCATAATAAATTTTCAGTAGCTTGTTTAATATGTCAACAACTCCAAGCCCTGAAAAAAAGTTCTACAACCATAATGCATGAATTATAGCCTCATAACAAGCTACAAATTCTACTTCCATAGTGGATAAAGCAATGACAGATTGTTTGACACTTTTTCACGAGATTGCTCCTTTAGCTAACAAGAACAAATAGTCAAACGTTGAATTTTTACTATCAACACACCTGGCAAAATCTAAATTTGAATATCCAATCACTTCTAAATGATCAGACCTTTTATATGTGATCATGTAGTCCTTTGTTCCTTGAAGATATCTAAAAACTTCCTTTGCTACCTTCCAATGATCAATACCAAGATTACTTTCATATTTTCCCAGCATCCCTATTGCAAAACTAATGTTGAGTCTAGTACAGGTTTGTAGGTACATCAAACTGCCCACAACAGAAGCATATATAATTGTTTCCATTTCCTTATGTTCCACATCGTTATTTTTATATTGCATAAGACTAAATTTATCTCCCTTTTGAATAGGGACTACAACTACTGAGCTCTTGCTCATGTTAAATTTCTCAAGAATTTTCTCAATATAAACTTTCTTAGACAATCATAATAAAGATTCTGATCTCTTACAGAATATTGAAATTCCAATCACGTAAGATGCCTCTCTCATATCTTTTATTTCAAAATTCTTAGAAAGAAATTCTTTAGTCTTATGCAACAAACCTAAATCATTGCAAGAAAAACGTCATCAACATACAGAACTAGAAATATAAACTTACTCCCATTGATCTTCCAGTATATACACCGATCAATAGTGATTTCCTCAAAATCGAAAGAAGTAATGGTATTATTGAACTTAACATAACACTGTCTGAAAGTTTGTTTAAGTCCATACATTGATTTCTTCAATTTACACACCATACTTTCTTTACCTTCAGTGGAAAAACCTTCAAGTTGATCCATAGAAACTTCCTCCTCATTCAGAAAGGTTTTTTTCATATCCATCTGATGTAGCTCTAAATCAAATTGAGCCATTAATGCTAAAATTATTCTCAGTAAATCTTTCTTTAAGATAGGTGAGAAAGTCTCCTTATTATCAATGTCATCTTTCTGAGTGTAACCTTTGGCAACAAGTCAAGCTTTATATCTTTCAACATTGCCATTCGAGTCACATTTGGTCTTAAAGACCTACCTACAACCAAGTCATTTAGAACCTTCTGGCAAGTCTACAAGATCCCAGACATTGTTTTGAGCCATTGATTTCAACTATTCTTTTATAGCATCAATCCATCTTTCAGACTTATCACTACCTATGGCTTGTGAAAACAAAAAAAGGATAATTAGAAATGCTACAATCATAATCCTACTATTGTAAATAAACAATTATCAGAAATAGTTGACCTTCTAACCTTACAGGTTTATTTAAAGTTATACCAACTGGTTCATTTGTATGAGCTAGTGGTAAGTTAGGTTCTTTATGGGGTGCTTCTTCATTATTTAAATGTTTTTCTTGATTATTTTGATCTTCCAAAGCAGGAGCAACATTTGTCTTAGTTGTGGGTTGAAGAACATTTATGGGTAATGGAACATCAACCCTTATTTTATTAATATCCACAACTTGATTTTCAGTACTCCCACTAACTTCACTATTCTTTAAAAATTTAGCATTGACTGTTTCAACAATTCTAGAACTATGGTTTAGACAGTAAAATCTCTACCCTTTGGATTTCTCAGGGTGACCAATAAAGTTACCACTAACTGTTCGAGAATCCAATTTTCTTTCATGTGGATTATAGATATGTGCTTCTGTTAGACAATCCCAAACATACAGGTTTCTTAAACTAGATTTCTTTCTAGTCTATAACTTGAAAGGAGTTTTAGGAACAACCTTACTAGGAACCCTATTTAGCAGATACATAGTAGTTTTAAGTGCAAACATCCACAAACTTTTGGGTAATGAAGAATTACTCACCATACTCCTAACCATATCCATTAATGTTCTATTTTGTCTTTTTGCCACACTGTTTTGTTGTTGTGTGCCTGGCATAGTGTACTATGCACATATGTCATAACTTTCGAGAAACTTAGCAAACGGACTAGGATATTGTCCAAATTCATCATACTTTCCATAATACTCACCACTTCTATCAAGTCTTATAATTTTCACTTTTCTATCTAATTGCCTCTCAATTACAGCTTGAGATTTTTCATGCAGCAAATAGATACATCCATACCATGAAAAATCATCTATAAAGGTGATGAAGGATTTTTCTTCATTAAAGGACAGAGTGTCAAAAGGTTCGCAAATGTTAATGTGTGTTATTTCAAGAAGCTAATTGCTTCTCGTGGCTCTTTTCTTGCTATGTTTGGTTTGCTGGTTCGTAATGCATTCCACACATAAGCCAAGATTAGTAAAATCTAGATTCGGTAGAATCTCATTCTTTACTAATCTTTCTAACCTTTTTTTGGATATATGACCCAAAAGTTTAGACCACAAGTAAACATAATGTTCATTCGTCAAACTATGTTTCATTCCAACATTATGATTAATAATAAATAACAATTCAGAAAAAGCAGCATTAAGTTTCAATTTATATAAACCATCCATATGCATTTTATAACTAATAAAGAAATTATTCTTATACAAATTGAAATAACCTTGTCTACCCTTAAAAGTATATCTACTAGCATCAAGTTTAGAAACAAAAATTACTAGCATCAAGTTTAGAAACAGAAATTAACTTTCTAGTAATCGAATATACATAGAGAGTGCTCATTAGATCCAAGTGATGTTCAATATCTAATGTCAACCTGTAGATCCCTACACCTTCAATTGGGGCTTTCATTCGGTTCCCCATAGACGGAAAGTTACTAGTTGGGTTTATGGTTTAGATTATAAGGAATCCCTGCATAATATTGGAAACATGAGTAGTGGCACCAGAATCAAACCACCAAGTATTAGAAGGAACTTCATAAAAGTTTTATTCAAAGTACACAGAAACATAATGTATACCTTTCTTTTCAAACCAAGTCTTACGTTTTTTTAGGTAGTCTTTCTGATAATGTCCTTTCTTGCAAAAGTGACATTTATCCAACTTTTATCTCTTCCTTTCACCATCAGCAATCTTTGGAACTTTAGCAGGTCCTTTTTCTTAAAATCCTTGCTTTTTGGTCTAAGTTTCTTTCCAGCTCCTTGACACACTAAATTAATATAATGAACTTCTTGTTTCTTTAATCTCGCTTCCTCCTAAATAAGCTTGTTGGACAATTCAGCAATATTCTACTTATCATTCAATGTGTCATAATTGATGTGGAACTTTCCGTATTCAGTAGGAAGTGAGTTCATGATAAACTGCACTAAGAAGGAGTCTTCCACAGTCATACCTAGTGTCTTAAGTCTTGTTGCGATATTTGTCACATCAAGGATATATTGTTACATACATACTCTTTGACCCATCAAACTTCATGGCTGTGAGTTCAGCCATAAGTGTCCCTGCAAATGCGTTATCGGTAGAATGGAACTTATCTTCCATAAGCTTAAGAAAATCTTTCGCATTCTAAATTTCAATACTAGGAAGAGTAGACTTAATGTTGCAGGCAATTGTCATTTGTATAAAATTCAACATAACTTGTCAGACCTTGCCCGCGCCTTATAGTGTGGTTTTTCAACCTTCGTACTGGTATCATTAAGGTAAGAAGGCTTATCCTCTAATAGCGTCAAATCAAGATCTAAAGCAACTAAATGGAAATTGACTTGTTCGTTTCATTCAGAGAAATTCACACCGGTGAACAAGGTAACAGAAGAAGCTTGAGAGTAAAAACTAATAACTGCAAACATATAAAAGTTCACTAATTAACATATTCAAACAGGAAGCACATACATTACATATATTGCAAGTTTTCTTTGGATAAACACAACAATACGTATCATTACCATCATTAAAATGCTATTTAAACTTTATAAAAAATTAAATAAACTTCATCAAACACACATAGCATATTTGGATAACTATATATATGTGACAAGTGTATATCAATTTTCTCCTTTATATTTATTAGTTATAGAGTATTGATTTACCTTTGAGTAAAGTTCTTAATTTCTATCGATTAATAAAATTTTCATTATAGCATTTCATAAAATACATAATTATATGACCACATATTCAAAAGCTAATTTGGTCACTTTGATAATTGACAAATTTATTTTAATCACACTGTCATATATAAATAATAATAATAATAAATCCAATGCTGAGGCATGATCAGAATCCTAAAATTAATGGTTGTTCAGATCAAATACCCTAACTGAGTAACAGAGAAATCCAGGAAGGATATGGTCGGCGGCGACAATTACAGGGGCACTTAAAATAGAAGAGATTTTCTTTAGCCAACGATTAAACAAACAACCATAGAAAAAAAAAAAAAAAGCAAAGTGATAAGTGTATCGGTCCCGCTCTCATTATTTCCAGCCTTTCGGCCACTCCTACATCAGTCTCTGTAAGTTTGACGAGTTTCTTTAAAACACAATAAACAACAATCACAGCCTCTCTACTATGCTTATAGATGAGAATCATAAAGAGAACATTGACGCCTGACGTTAAGTCAACCGCAGCATTCTAAGGTGGCGTTTTCGAGGACTCTTAGTGCCGGTTTACATGGGCTTATACCAGTAGAATTTTTATTATTAGAGTTTTTTTTTAAAATCTAAATTTAAACATATTAAAAAGTTATATTTTAGTTTCTAAAAAGGTCATTTTTATTAAAAAAGTATTTTTAAATTTTACAGCTAAACACTCTTTTTTTTTAAATAATTTTTGCGATGAAAAAAAGTACTTTTTTACTCTAAAAACTGAACCAAACAGGCACTTAGTTAACTAGGGGCAGACATGAGAGATCTAGGGTTAAACCATCATCAAATCAATAATATAAGGATTATTATTTATTAAAAAACTTGAGGCTCTAATACAATATATAAATTTTTTGTTCTTGATCATTCGATTAACAACACATAAATTATACATGAATCATGAATCATACGTAAATCATTCGTATTCTTGAATATAATAATAATAATAATAACTACATAGATGAAGCGAATAAATCACTTATTTTGAGCAAAATTTGTCATGATTTAGAGAGAAAACTTTCAACCATCACATTAAATCTTTTACATTCATCAAATATTAAATTAACAGTCAGGATTTAACATACTATTAAATTAACAAAAATCTTAAACTAAATTTAATATGGGCCCATAAAAAATATGGATCATAACATCAGGCCATATATTTTTTAAAAAGGAAGTAAAAATCTTAAACTAGAGAATTACTTGTAACTTCTTTATGTTAAACTTAACGAACTTCATCTTATTTTCGATGTACACATGATACTTTTGTTGTAATAAAAAGGAGTAATTGAAAACATTTAAATTAAGATAAAATTATATCCAAAATCAGTTTATCAGGCTATCTAAGAACTTTCTGGGCCAAGATAACTGTACATTCTTGGGCCTTCTTGTCTTGTTCCCATACATTCCGCTGCTACGACGTGCTGTTTAACTGACACGGCTCGGCGTTTATTCTTTAACCCAACAGCTTTAGGTGCTGTGAACAAAGCTTCAACCAAAAATTCAAGAAAGAGGCAAAAATCCAAATATTATTCGATTTCTCTGGTAAACCTTCTTTCTCATCTTGTTTTTGTTTAATTAAATGTTGGAAGTGTACTACATATTGTTAAAGTATTTCATGTTGATTAAAAATGAAAATCTTAAAAGGTTAATAAATAGTAAGGTCAACTATTTAAATGACTAGTTCTAGCCATTTTGGTAGTGTTAGACCAAAACTTAATTCTTGTTAATAAGCTTTACGCTTTACCTATATTAAAAATTCTAATATCTTATCAAATCAGGTTTAATCCGGATTTTTAATTTCTCAGTTTTTCATCTAAGTGTCTAATCTCAGGTACACTTGAAGAGAAGTGTTAGAGTATGCTCATTGATTAAAAATGATAAATAGTAAGAGCTAACTAACCAAATAGTTAGTTCTAGTCATTTTGACATTGTTGAACCCAAGCTTAATTCTTATTAATGAGCTCTATACTTTACTTATATTAAAAATTTTAATATTAGAATAAGTATGATTTATATTCTTAATTTTTCAATTGTCCGTCTGGATATTCTCGTGCGAATATCAGCTAATGACTTAAATTATACTTCTCATGCGAAAATCCATCTTCTACTCATCCTCATGCTAGCCTTGGACTTGGAGAATCTTCTCAAATTAGTCCATGATGACATTCCTTTCAGATTTCTTCATTTCTGCCCATTTCAATTCATTTGCCTTTGAGTGCAACTCAGATGTCATGTTTGGCCCTTTCGTGTTTTACAATTTTAGAAAAATTGTAGCGGAATTATCTGTTATTGACAAATATAAGTTATAAACACATGTGTCTTTCAGGCTGCTTAACATACAGACAATCCAATTCCACCGGACTTCGTAATTGTTTCTTTTTCTGTGTTTAAGTTGACTTTAGGATACTCATTCAAAGACTCATAGAGGTTCGAGCCATCCGCAAAGACTAACCATGTTAGTCATAAATATAGCGTAAAGAAAACCTTAAATTATGCCCTGTGGTTTCCACGTGACACGTGACCTTATGGATTAATTCCAAATTTGGAGGCGTTAAATTATGTGCTATAAGCCTCCAAAGGTAAAGAAAAACATATAAATAATAAGTTTAATCGATGAAGTTCAGAACCATCGAAGTTCGAACACTGACCATCTTCAAATTGACATTAAATACTTACTCTAAGTCATCACATGTCATGTGCACATGTATGGCAGACGGGATAATCTAAATCTGCATCGGAAGATGTTTCCCGAACTGCTTTTACACTAAAATATTTTAATAGTTAGCTACGAATATTGAAGATTTAACCATTTCAGCCATAGAAATCGTCAGAAAACCTTCCCTATTGTAAACCTTCTTTCTTGCCGCTTCATCAGTCAGTTTAGATTCTGATAATGGAGATCCAATTTGAACATGAGCATGTCTTGACATTTTGTGAAGAAAACAAGGAGAATTTCATCCACAATTTGCTAGAGTTTTTCAAACGAGATGAGAGAAATAGAAGAAAGTTAGATGGTGCTGCAAAAGTTGTAGAGTTAGATGATAATGATGATGAAGAAGACTATCCCAAGTGCCGTGTCTGCTTCGAAATCGTGGATGATGGTCCTGTTTATTTCTGTAAGGAGTGTGATGATATCTGGGTTCACAAATTCTGTGCTTCTCTGCCTCGTGAGATACGAGTTCATCCCCTACATTCGCAACATCATCCTCTCACCCTCATTGTTCAGCAAACTGATGAAGTCTCTGATTCTGATTCACCATCATCTTTTAATCTTAAGAAGCATATTTGTAATGGTTGCAGGGATATCATAACAATTCCTAATTATTATGAATGCGCAGAGTGTGGGTTGAAGCTGGATTCCAAATGCGCTCTTTCACCAGATAATGCTGACCTCCAACAAATCACAACATCACTTTCTCCAGATACAAAAACTCATATTTTCCATGACAGTCATGATCATAAGCTCTTCCTTTTCAACTTTGAAAAGGAATTGTCTTTGTTTTATAACTGCAAGCTATGCGACAGGGAACTATTGGATCTAACATATGGTTGCTTTTACTGTAATTTCTACCTTCATAAGAGATGCGTAGAAATTACCCAACAAGAACGTGAAGTACAACACCCTTGCCACTCGCGTCACCCAATTTCTATTGAATATGGTTGTGAGAGGTTCATCTGTGATCGGTGCAGAGATTTATGCAGTGGCTTTTTTATGGTAAATTGCAAAGAATGTGGCGTCAAAATTGATTTCAAATGTGCTTTTTTCAAAGATACCACGAATCAAAAATCAATTGGGGATGAACTGAAGATTCAAATTAAGTACTTTGATCACGAGCTACATCTACTAAGTTTCTTCAATCATACTAGTGACATTAATGTAGATTGTGATGGATGCGGATGGCCACTTGCAGGCCCAAGTTATGGATGTGTTGACTGTTCAGTGTATTTGCATAAATCTTGTGCAGAATTGCCGCAAAGAATACGACACCCTTATCACCCTTCTCACGAGCTTCACCTCCAAGCTTCAAGTCAAGTATCTTGTAGAGCTTGTCAGTTTGCAGGTGTGCTGGGTTACCAATGTTATTGGTGCCCCTCCTTTTGCCTTGATGTCCAATGTGCCATCAATAATTTGGGAGTAACATCTGCACTCAAGAATAAAGAGTACCACCAACACGACCTCTATTACTTTGTGCCTCCGGATTGGACAGAATTTTCATGCGGCAATTGTTGTGAGAATCGGGAGGACTTAGTCTACATTTGTATGGAATGCGACTCATACTTTCATATGGAATGTATTGGAATTCCAAGAGAAGTGAAGCATGATTCTCATGAACATCCTCTAACTCTTATGGATCCATTAAGGAAGGATGACATTAATGAGTCCGAAGAGTATTATTGTTATACTTGTGAGGAAAAGAGGAATCCAAGATATCATGCTTATTCATGTCAACAATGTGCTAATACCGGTCATATTTTTACATCTCACATTGAATGTGTATTATTAAGCGAGGTAAAACTTTACTTCTTCATTTTTTTCTATTTTTTTAAGCTCCTTGTCTTATTCAACTATTTTATCATCATTTTTGCATGTTGTATTGTGTAGTTAAATGAAATTGAGCATAACCACATGACAAAGGAAGACGATGAAGAAGATAATAACCTTGGAAAGCTCCCTAACTTGTGTAACCTTTCAATTAGTCCACGGTGCATGA
>JANZXP010000195.1:39855266-39872196 GCA_027576715.1 Erythroxylum flavicans | reverse complement strand
TTATTGACAACTGATTATATTTTAGTATTTATGAATTGTGATTTATAGATGTTATAATAGATTTTGTTACGTTTACGATTAGGAAAAAAGTCAAAAAGCTAAATTGCCAAGGAGTCAGGTCAAATGTCGACCAAATTTCATCTTCAAGGCCTTTGTACCGATACGACATGAGTTTATGAGTTATTATCTTTTTAATTATATTTTACTTTGATTGACATTTCAAATTTTATAATAAATATTACTAGTAATATATTTCTATACAACAGAGTGAGAAAGATGGAGAAGAGTGTGACCAGATAAAGCTATGGTATCACACTCATTATGATGAAAGTAAAGGTCAATGGACAATTACTGAATGCAAAGAAAAATAGGTGAGTACATATTTCATTTACAAATATTTCTTAAATGAGACGGTGTATCTAATTAATTCTTAATTGTTAAGGAATTAATGTGTAAGGAATTGTCAAATTCAATAAAACATGGTCATCCGATGACAGAGGATGAAGTGTACGACAAAGTCTTGGGCACTAAATCTAATTACGTTATTGGCATGGGAGTTAGGCCTCGACCACAAGGGAAGATTTCGGTCAGAAAGAGACTTCGAGACGAACTAGAGGAGTCAAAGAAGGTTAATCAGGACTTACAGTCTCAAGTTGATAAATTGAATAAAAAAGTTGAATAAATGCATGATCGACTAACTATCGAAGTCGAATAACAAAGAATTGAATTTGAACAGTAAAAAAAGCTCTTGGAACTTTTATGTTCTACATATAATATTCGTTTAAGTTAGATATATGTACTCATATTGATATATTATATACTTATGACTATTTACTATGCAAATTTGACGTATTTTTGATATTAATTAGTGTATTATGACATGTTTGCTAATTGCAATTAAATAATAATTTTTTACAGGTATGAAATTGTTGTGATACATGAATAATTATTAAAATTAATGATATACTAAAAAATTGAAAAATTATTAAATAAATAAAATTCATAAATAATATTGATTAGTTATTAAACAAATAAGATTTAAAAAATTTGAATTTTAAAAAATAATTATTAAAATTAAATAAAAATGATTTTAAAAAATGTAAAAAATAATACTACCTGCGATGTTTTTGTATAAACGTCACTTCCACAACGTTTCCAAAAGCGTCGCGAAAAATCACATTCTACGACGTTAAACGTCGCAGAAAGTAACATTCTGCGACGTTTTTGGAAACATTGCAGAATGTGACTTTCTGTGACATTTTTGGAAACGTCACAGAAAGACCAATCTTTCAGTGACATTTTTCAAAACGTTGGGCAATGTTCGTGTTTTTTGTGACGTTTTATGGGAAACATCGCAGAAACCTTTTGCCTACACCACATTCCACGATGTTATTTGTGACGTTTTTTAAACGTCACAAATTGTCCTTTTTTTGTAGTGAACCATAACACCTTTGCCAACCTTTAGAACTCCTCCTTCACCAATGTACCTATACCCATTGGTATCTAGAGTACTCAAAGAAATTAAATTTAACTTCAAATTTAAGATCTGTCTCACATATGCAAGTGTTCTGACAACATCAAAAATTTGGATTCTAACTGTTCCCATTCCAACTATCTTATAAGGAGTGTTATTTCCTATCATAACAACACCCTTAGACATTGTTTCATATGTTGAAAACCAATCTCGATTGGGACACATATGAAATGTGCAAGCTATCAATAATCCATTCTTTGTCAGAATTAGAACTGCCCTAAAAATTGATAGGAGTTCACCATCACTGAATGCATCCTGTACAACACTAGCTTCATCGGATTTTTCATGCTGCTTTCCCTTTGAATTTGCTTCTTCTTTCTTTTGTAATTTTCAACATTCAGCTTTAATGTGACCTTTCTTCTTACTGTAGTTGTAGACTTAGTATCTATGCTTGGATTTTGACCTACCCCTTCTGTCACCATTATGATTTCTCTCCTGTAGTCTCCCTTGAACAACAAGACCCTCAATAGGAGCCTCAGATCTGTAAACAAGTTGTTTCATCTTCTCATTAGAAAGTAAGGCATCCTATACCTCTTCTAGGGTTAGGGTATCACGACTACAAAAAATAGTATCCCTAAAAGTGGAATATGATGCACACAGCGAACATAAAAATATTAAAGCCAAATCTTCACCCTCATACTTTGCCTTTATAGTTTTTAAGTTATAAATAATCTATTTAAACACATTTAAGTGATCATCAATGGATGTACCTTCTGTCAAACAGTGAGAATACAACCTTTGCTTCAAGCGCAATTTACTGGTTAGGCTTTTCGTCATACATAACTGCCCTAGTTTCAACCATAACGAAGCAGTAGACTTCTCTTTCAAATCATCTTGCAGAATCTTATTTGAGAGGTGAAGGTGTATTTATGATAGAGCCTTGTGATCCTTACGTTGTTTCTCCTCTGTGGTCTAAGATGAAAGCATCTTATCTAACCCTAAAAATGCGTCATCCAAATCTTTTTGTGTTAGTATAACACGCATTTTAACCTGCCACAACAAGAACATGGTGTTTGCCATCGATGTAATCAACGAACCAGCTCTGATGCTAGTTTGATAAGATAAAACATGATAGCAAACAATAGAAATAAAAGAACAACATACAGATTTTACATAAAAACCCTAAATCGGGAAGAAAACCACAAGTAGAGTTTTATGACTTAAGTATTCTTTTGTTTCTTATAATTCTTGATTTAATCATTTGAGATATTATTTTCATTTTTATCATCATTCGTTGTTTCAAAAATTCTGTGTTAAGGTTAACATGAGGTGGTCATGTTATTGGGTGTGAAATATTTTCATAAGTGTGAGTACGAGTGGATAGCATTAAGGAGTGAATGGTGTTGGCTTCGTAAGACCTTGTGAAAGACTATTATACTTGGGTGAATGTTGATTAATCTAGGTGAGGGCCCTATAGATGTAGACCGTATGTACTAAACTGTGTTACAAATTTTGTATGTTGATTTATTTGTTGCATATTAAGTTTTTTTACTTGTAATTAAATTCTGAAAAATTCACAATTACTAATTCAGTTACTTTAAGCAACCGTCAGTTTCAGTTTGAAGCAACTGTGGCAGAACATACATATTGCGAAACCATAACCTTTGTTATTTTTTTCAATTGGTATCAAAGTTTGGTTTACCTAATCAAAACTTGGTGTTTCAAGTTAGCGTAGATTAGTGTTTCACACTCATGAGCGTTGATTGTTGCTGAATATATTTCTCAGCATAAGTAGATCATCAAGTTATGCGCAACACAAGGAGTTGGTTAATTAGTTGCAAATAATTTTTTGTACAGAGAGATTATTTTTGCCTTTCAGTTTGTACATATAAAAAGCGAGTTATACAAATATTTTATCAATAATAAGAAATCTTTCCCTCACGTTTATGTTTTGTTCAAGTTTCAATATGGTATCAGAGTTAGGAGAACGTTAGCTTCTTCAATCTTCTTCTATTATCGAATCAATCATTCTTTCAATTTGATTGATTTTGTTTTCATTTTCATTCTTGATGTTAATTGATTTAAGAATGAGTTCTTCAGCTTAAATTGATATAAATAATCCTCTCTATTTATATGCCTTTGATAATCTAAGTCAAGTGCTCGTCAACAAATTGTTTGACGAAATTAGTTTCCAATGATGTAAGAGTTCTGTGAAGATCGCGCTTTTAGCAAGGAACAAATTAGGGCTTATTGATGGATTTGTTCCCAAACTAGATAAAGCAGATGAATCCTTCAGAAATTGGGAGAAAGTGAATGATACGGTAACTTCTTGGCTTCTGAATTCAGTTGGGAAAGATGTAATTGATAGGATTTTATATTGTAATAGTGCAAGAGAACTTTGGATTGAGTTAAAAAATCGATTTGAACAAAATAACGGAACTCAATTGTTTCAAATTCAAAAGGAATTGATGTCAATTTCATAAGGAACTAGTAGTATAGCTGCATATTATACTCGTATAAAAAAGATCTAAGATGAGCTGTAAAGTTTATGTGTTATAGCACCTTGTGCATGTGCAACTGCTTCACAAATAGCAAAATTCCAGTAGGATCAAAAGCTCATTCAATTTCTAATAGGATTGAATGAAAGTTATGTGGTAATTAGAGGAAATATCTTGATGATGAAACCATTTTCGACAATAGCACAGGTTTATGCACTTTTAATTCAAGAAGAGAAGCAGAGAGAGGTGAATTCAAATGTGCAATTTGTTGGATAGAATGCATCCTTTCATGTAAATGTCAATATAGGAACAGGAACTTTTCAAAAAGGGGTTGGTGATAACAGAGGAAGAAATAAGAATGTAGAATGTAGATATTGTAAGAAGCCAGGGCACACCATAGACAAATGTTATAAACTTCATGGTTATCCTTCTAATTTCACTGTTGGAAGAGGAAAGAAAGTTGCAGCACATGCTTAGGTTGATGAACAAGGAGTTGATGTTTCTGGAATATCGATCTACAATGATGCTTCATTCAAGGCAGTTGGATTAAGTCACCAGCAATTTGTTCATCTGGTAAATCTTCTAAAACAAACTAACATTGAACAAATTTCAGGAAAAGCAAAGGAAGGAGCTGAAGAAGCAACTGCATCAACAACATTTGCACGTATATCTGGTCATTCTCTTTGTAATTCAATTGGTGATTTTAAATGTTTGTCTTGTGGAATAAGTGATGAGCCTTGGATAATTGATAATGGTGTTACTAACCATATGACAAATATGTTAGGTTTGGTTGATGTCTCTGTAGGTGGAGACAGATAACAAAAATCCTGTGTGCAGCAGTGTTTGGTTACTGACACTGCCCATTTTTGTTCTGTCTCTAGTTCACAAAAACACAAATTTTTTGTTCCTTCCAAAACTGTGGCACAACTTTCTTGTGCTTGTCACAGAAACAAAACACGCAGGCTGTTGGACAAAAATACCCCCATATTATTAATATAAATAGCAAAAAAAGACATTCTTAATAAAATATAAGGCTTAGATATATCTTTAACCTATTATGTAATTAATTCCATAAATGCTTAGATATTTTATTAAATTATTATATACTAGAATTTCTAACTTGTAGGATTTTTTTATTCAATAACTCATTTCATTAAATTTTAGGTTTCTCATTTCATTAAATATTTAAGTTCTTCATTTTATTTCATCGTAATTAAAAAATAGAAATACAATAAAAAATATTTACGTAATTCATTTTATTGTTAACTTATACGAATTTTTTGCTATTCAATAGCTCATTTCATGAAATTTTTAGGTTCCTCATTTTTAATTCCTTATTTATAGAAAAAATTAAAAAATACTAATTCAAATCATTCGTTTTAAAATAATCAATGTATTACATATTTCCAATCATATTATACTGCAGGGGTACTTTGGTCATTGACACTATTTTCTATGTTCTGTCAACTGCAACCAAACACTTTTCTATCCTCAAGACACACATTTTTATCTGTTTGGTCCATTACAACTAAACACCTTACTGTCTCCAATTTTTGTTCTGTTCTGTCTCTAAATTTTTGTTTCGTTCCGTCTCAGTATATGGATCACAGTAACCAATAAACAATTTTTTGTACATCTTAACTCCTTAAAAGAGCCTTTTCCTGTTATTCTACCAAATGGAAATAAAGTGAAAGTTGTTTCAAGTGGCACAGTACATTTTGCTTATTGCAAAATGTATTATATGTTCTAGAATTTCCCTTTAATTTGATTTCTGTTGAGAAATTATTGAAGGACCTACATAACACATTTCTTTTCACACCTTCTTATTGCTATTTGCAGGCCTTTTCAATGAAAAGGCCATAGGTGTTTGGTAAAGTTCAAGGTGGACTTTATTTCTTACAAACAGATTTAAAGAAAGAGTTAGTAGTTTTATTGGTTCTAAGTGGCTTACTTCTACTGTATTGTGTTATTGTAAATTTCTTTATTCTTATGTTGTCTATGCATCCTCGTCTAGAGCTAGTATTCTGAATACTCAATTGTGGGACTATAGGCTTGGACATCTTCCTATTGATGGAGTTTGTAATCTTGATCTTGGATGTGAAATAAATAAAACATTATCTGATCCTTGCATGATTTGTCCAAAAGCAAGGTAAACAACACTACCTTTTACCTTAAGTACTTCTTGTTCTGTGCATCCTTTTGACCTTGTACCCTTGGATCTTTGGGGGCCTTATCATACAACCACCTTCAAAGATTGTAAATACTTTATAACTATTATCAAAGATTATTCAAGTGCCACATGGACACATCTCCTTAATAATAAAAACAATGCATTAATTATTATAAAAGCTTTTGTTTGTGTGGTTAAAAATTAGTTTTCCTTTATTGTCAAAGTCTTTAGAGCTGATAATGCACTAGAGTTGGGTTCTAGTAAGGAACCTTTAGCTTATTTTCAAGAAGAGGGTATTTTACAATAAACATCTGTAAGGGATACACCCCAATGGCGTGGTTGAGAGAAAATATAGAAATCTTTTAGAAGTGTGTAGGGCTTTACTTTTCCAGTCCAATCCTCCTTTGTATCTGTGGGGTCATTGCTTGCTTACAGCTACATATTTGATAAATAGATATCACTCCACTATATTGAATGGTATAACTCCTTATGAAGCATTGTTTGGAGTAAAACCTTCTTATCCCATCTTAAGTCTTTTGTTTGTATATGCTTTGTTAGTACTTAAAAGAGAGGGAGAGATAAACTTTAACCAAGACATTAAGCATGTGTTTTTGTTGGCTATCCTATGGGTCAAAAGGCTTATAAAGTTCTTGAATTGTTAACAAAGAAAATTTTTGTTTCAAGAGATAATGTTTTTCATGAGCAAATATTTCCATTCCATTTATCATCTTGGAACCATTATGTTGATGCTCCTTTTCTTCCGCTTGCTCTATCGGAACATGTTAACAGTTGTGCTCATCATGCTACTACTTAACTTAATCCTCTACTTTCACCATATTCTCCTCCTTCTCCTTAATCAATGAGTTCAATTCCTGAACTTTAATCATCACATTCTTCTTTTGTCCCATAACTTAAAGTTAGGCCCCAAAGAACTAGGAGACAACCTTAATATTTAAAGGATTTTTTTTGTCATATTAAAGTCCTTGAGAATTTACCTACATCTGTGTTTGTTGATTCATTTGTATCTTTATTTTTCTGTGCCTATTCATTCTGTTCTTGATAATGATACATCACATATGGTTAGTAAATACCGTAATTCCATTTCCAATGTCATTACTCATATTTCAACTCAAACTTTATTTGAACCAATGAATTATGAAGAAGCTATTACTATTCCTAAATGGCAGTTTGCTATGTAACAAGAATTTGATGCCTTTATTGCTAATGATATTTGGGAGTTAATGAATTTGCCCAAATGTAAAAAGATAATTGGATGCAAATGGGTATACATAATTAAATATAAAATAAATAGGACTATAGAAAGATGTAAAGCTAGATTGGTTGCAAAAGGTTTCACTCAAAAAGAAGGAATTGATTACACAAACTTTTTCTCCAGTAGCGAGAATGACAACAATTAGGTGATTGGTTGCTCTTACTGTTAAGAATAACTAGACTCTTTTTCAACTGGATGTGAATAATGCTTTTCTTTATGATTGGCTAGATGACAAAGTTTACATGTTACAACCACTAGGTCTTATTTTGTCTAATCCACAAGAAGTTTGCAGATTAAAAAGGTCTTTGTCTCGAATTAGAGGTTAAGTGATTTCCTATTTTTCGTGCATTTTTAACAATCCAGAAATGATTACTCATTGTTTATTCAGCATCAAAATGGTCTTATTATTTTTATAGTGGTGTATATGGATGATGTAATTATCACAGGGAATAACATAGATTGAATCATCTCTATTAAATGACTTCTTAATGATACTTTTAAGATCAAAGACCTAGGAATTCTTAATTTCTTTATGGGAATGGAGTTTTTGTATTTAGACAATGGAGACTTCATTCATCAAAAGAAATATGCTCAAGAACTTCTTGATGAAGCTGGTTTCATCTCAGCTAAGCATTGTATTAGTCCCATTGATACTTCTCAGAAGTTAGGAGCAGCCATTGGAGAAATTAATTCAGATGTTGAGAGATAAAAAAGCTTGGTTACGAAACTCAATTACTTAACCAATACAAGACCAGATATAACTTTTTTTGTCCAGCAGTTAAGTCATTATCTCAAAGAGCCTATAATTCCTCATTTCAAAACTGTGGTGCATCTATTGAGATATCTCAAAGGAAGTTTGGATGTTAGGATTTTTATTAACAAAGCTTCTGATTTTACTATTACTGTTTATTCAGATTCTGACTAGGGCTCTTGCATTGATTTCTAGAAGGTCAGTCACTTTTTATTTAGTCTTTTTAGGTGGATGTTTGGTTCTTAGAATTTAAAGAAGCAGTCAATCATTTCTCTGTCTTCAACTAAAGCTGAATATAAATCTTTGAGCAAGGCTACTGTAGAATTGATATGGTTGAGTAAACTAATTCAAGAGCTTTCTATTCCAGTCACATTTTCTATTATTCTCCATACAGATAGTCAATCAGTCCATCAATTAGCTAAAAATTCAGTACATCATGAAAGAACAAAACTTGTTGAGCTTGATTGTCATTTCATTTGACATAAGATCACTGGAGGATTAATCCATTTGGTCCATGTTTCTACCATTCAACAACTTGTAGACATTCTGACTAAGGGCTTAACTGGATCTTTACATTATAGTATTCTTACTAAGTTGGGGGTTTCACATTCTCCATCCTCCAACTTGGGGGGGAGGGGTGTTGCTGAATATATTTCTCAAAATAAACGTGCATCATAAGGAGTTAGTTAATTAGTTGCAAATAATTTTTTTTACAAATAGATTATTTTTCCTTTCAACTTAGTTATACAGATATTTTATTAATAATAAGCAATCTTTCCCTCATGTTTTTGTGTTGTTCAAGTTTTAACATTGATTACAAATCCACCACTACTAGATGGTTCTAACTATCCTACTTAGAATTAAGAATGAAAGTGTTTATTTAAGCACAAGGGACTACATCATGAATATGTGTGTTGAATGGTTGGACTCATACTATAACAACTAATACAAAGAATGAAGTAGTACCCTAAAGATCCATCTGAATGGAAAAGGGTTAAAGAAGAGGGAGCGCTTGGAAACTCTCAAACGATGAATACAATTCTCAGTGTTGTAGATAAAGGATGTTTTAGTATGATATCAGTGTGTGAATCAGTAAAAGAAGCGTGGGATATATTACAAACAATACATGAGGGATCAAAATCGGTGCTAGCTTCAAAACTTAAAAATTTGGCCACAAGTTTGAAGAGCTTAAGATGGAGGAAAGTGAAAATATTGGAGACTTTCATAAGCGGTTGCGTGATATCGCCAATTAAGCACATCAACTTAGGAAGAAGTATTCAAATTTGAAAATTGTCAAGAAAACCTTGAGATCATTGCCTCATAGATTTATATCGAAGATTGCAACTATTGAAGAAGCTCATGACATTAATGAGTTATCTTTGGATAAGGTAATTAGAATTCTCACATACTTCAAGATGTACCTATTGCGAGACAAGTATGATAAGAATAAAGGATTGACGCTACAAGCAGAAGTTGCTAAATCTATGCATTATTTAGTAAAAGATTTCGATGAAAATGAAGATCTAGTGGTGCTAACAAGAAATTTCAATAAGTAGTTAAAGAAGGTGAAGAAAGATAGTCCTGAGTTCAGGTAGAATGGTGGTGTTTATCCAACTGTAACTTCAAACAGCAAGCTAAAACTCAAAAAGGTGAAAAGAAGGCAAAGAAGATATAATACGATGAATGTTATGGTTTCAGACATGTGTAATTAGAATGTGCTAATACTCTCAAAATAGAAAATCTAGGTATCCTTTGAAGAGTTTCTAGCAGCAAATGATACCAAAGTAGATTTAGGTTGGAAGGAATCAACTATAAGCACTTGTGGCTCTTAAATCCATGCTCGTGACTTCTCGTAATGGATGGTATTTTGATAGTGGGTGTTCACGACATATGACAGGTGAAAGAAGCTACTTGATGGATTATCAAGTTATGTCACATTTGATGATGGGAAGAAAGTAACGGTGATTAGTAGAGGAGCCTTTGCATGGATGGACTGCCTCACTTCAAAAAAGTGCTTTACGTGGATGGTTTAAAAGCCAACTTGGTGAGCATTAGCCAACTTTGTGATGATGGGCTATTATTTAAGTTCACTAGTGATGGATGCAAGGTGTTGAATGAACAAAGGGAGTGTTTAGTAAGTGGCAGAAGATCAGCAGATAATTGCTACATGTTGTAGGTTATCACTTCTTGCAATTCAGCTGCATATGATGATAACATTAATCTTTAGCATCAAAAGCTTAGCCATGCCAATTATGATCTCATCAATAAGTTGAGTAAATTTGAATCAGTAAGAGGCTTGCCCATAATGAACAAAGATGACAAGACTATTTGTACCACTTATTAAATGGGAAAACAGACAAGAGTACCACATAAAAAGGTAAGAAACGTTACAACTTCTTGTATATTAGAATTGATTCATATGGATTTGGTAGGCCCAACACAACATGTTAATATTGGTGGATGAGGTATTTCTTGACATGTGATCATGATTACTCTAGATATACCTGAGTAGCTTTGTTGAAAAAAAAATCAGATGCATTTGAGGCATTTAGAAGCATATATGTACAGATTGCAAATTAGAAAAATATGAAAATTTTGATAATCAAATTTGATCATAAAAGGGAGTTTAAGAATGCAAGTTTTAACAATTTTTATGATAGACATGGTATTATGCAAGAGTTTTTAGCACCTAAAACACCATAACAAAATAGAGTTACATAGCGGAAGAATCGAACTCTTTAAGAGACGGCCAGATCAATGTTGAATGGAAGAAAAATATCAATGAGATTTTGGGATGAAGTAATAAACACTATATGTCATATATGCAACATAGTTCATCTTAGAAACATTTTGAACAAGACACCTTATAAACTATGGAAAGGAAAGGAACCAAATGTTGGCTACTTGCATTTGTTTGGCAAAAAATTTTACATTATCAAAGAATGAGAACAACTTAGGAAGTTTGAAATTAAGAGTGGTGAGGGCATCTTCCTTGGGTATTCAGTTTATAGTAAGACGTATCATGTGTTCAACTAAAGAACTAAGATAATGATGGAATCTGTGAATGTTGTTATAGATGATGTGCACCAAATAATTGATAAAGTGGTCGAAGAGAACCTTTAAAATCAGCTTCACACATCAAAATAGAGATGCAATGGAGTTAAAACTAGAGAATGTTTAGATCCACAGTTAGTTGTTGCTAGAAAAGAAACCAATCAGACAGAGGACCAGTTGGTTGCTTCTGAGGAAGAAACCAACCAGACATCTTATGCAAAAACAAACTTTGTGAATAATGAAGACTCAAAGGAAGGTGATTTCAATAAAGATCCTCCATCATGAATCAGATGGAGTCATCCTATTGAGAATATGATTGGTGAGATTAGTGAAACAAGGAAAATAAGAGAAAAAAAATGATAGATTACTGGGAACTTACAGGACTTAAATGTTACACTTCTTTATTTGAAGCAAAAATTATAAAAGAAGAATTGCAAGAAGAATTATGAACTAATGCAATGCAAGAAGAGTTAACACTATTTACTCAAAATGATATATGGGAATTGGTGCCGAGGCCATCGAATGTGAACGTGATTGGAACCAAATGGGTGTTTCCCAACAAAATCATTGACAAAGGTAATGTGATAAGAAATAAGGTTAGGTTAGTTGCTTAAGGACACTCTCAAATTAAAGGCATTGATTTTGAAGAAACATTTGCCCCAGTAGCAAGGCTTGAGTCAATTAGACTTCTTTTGGCCATAGCATGTGTGAAAAGATTTAAGCTTTATCAAATTGATGCGAAGAGCGCATTCTTGAATGGATTTCTACAAGAAGAAGTATATGTTGAACAACCAAAGGGTTTCATTGATTCGATGCATATTGATCATGTATTCAAACTCAAAAAGACTCTTTAAGGCCTTAAATAAGCACCAAAGGCCTGGTATGAGAGGCTCACCCAATATCTACTCAATCAAGGATATGAAAAAGGTAGCGTAGACAAGACTTTATTTATAAAAAATTTATATATGATTTGATGATTACATAAATATATGTTGATGATATAATGTTTGGCTCCACTCATCCAAAGATGATGGATGGCTTTGTAAAGATGATGATAAATGAGTTTGAGATGAGTATAGTGAGAGAATTGAATTTCTTCTTGGGACTACAAATTAAGCAAGTGAAAGATGGTGTCTTCGTGACTCAAACCAATTATGCAAAGAATTTGGAGAAGAAATTTGGGCTTGAGAGTGCATGTCATGCTAGAACACCAATTAATGTGTTAACAAAGTTGAATACAGATGATCATGGCAAAAGTGTTGATATTAGTCTATATAGATGCATCATTAAGAGTTTGCTTTATCTAACTAGGAGTTGACACAATATTTGTTATATTATGGAAGTATATGCACATTATCAATCCAATCCCAAAGAGTCTCACTTGACAACAGTAAAGCGTATCATCAGATATGTAAGTGGTACTTCTGAGTTTGGATTATGATATTCATATGATTCTATTTCGTATTTGGCTATTTATAATGATGCCGATTGGCCCAAAAATTTGGATGACAAAAAAGCACATCAGGGGGTTGGCTCTTTCTTTGCAATAATCCAATTTCATGGTACAATAAGAAATAAAACTCTATCTCCTTGTTAACAGCAGAAGCAGAATATATTGGAGCTGGTATTTGTTGTTCTAAACTTTTATGGATGAAGCAAATATTGGAAGACTATGGAGTTGCTCAAGATGTTTTGACAGTTATGTGTGATAATAAGAGTGCCATAAACATCTCCAATAACCTGGTTCAACATTCAAGGACCAAACATATTGACTTGAAGTATCATTTCATTCAAGTTTGGGAGCTTGTGGAGATTAAAGTTATAGTTCCTTCTTATGTAACAATTAAGAAGCAACTGGTTAATATTTTTACGAAACCTCTTGACTCTATCAGGTTTGAATATCTTTATGAGGCATTGGGATTGTGTGGTTTACAACTTTGAATCTTATTGAAGTAAGCAAAAAAAAAAAAACAAAAGAGAGTGTTGGATGATAATGCTTTATACTTTCATATGGTTTATGTGTGGGGGAGATTGATTAAGTTTGATCTTGATTCGTTGAATGCATTTTTAGGGTTTGAGAATTTAATTGGGGATTAGTCTTATAAGGATGGATTTGAAGTGAGTAATGATATGTTGATACTTATGCCTCCTTATTTGTTGAGATTGATCGCATTGAAGGTATTTTTCACGTGGAAACAATGAGTTCTTCGTTACGCTTGTTCAAATGATTCTTAGCTTCTTTTGGAATTGTTTTGTCCTAAGGTGGAGATAGAAACTTGTTTATTGAGTTGCTAGTATTTGTAGCTTTATTGGTGACAGTTGACTGTCAATTTGACGATGAACATTGACTTTGATGTTTTTGATAAAGCAAACACACACAAGAGGGGTTGAATTGTGTGTGACTTAAAATTTTTTTGCAAGTTCTTTCAATTTATATAATAAGTAAATCCTAGTTAACGAATAAAAATAGTAGGAGCCTGTCAGAGGACAAAATCATTTAAATGATAAGAGTCTGCTAGGTGATAGGAGCCTTTTGTAGGATAAAACCATGTTTAAACGAAAAGAGCATACTGAATGATGAATCATGTTAAAACAATTTAAAAATAGAAGGTGCCTGTTAAAACTGAAAGGAATCGTTAGCAAGTTGAAAATAGAAGGGACCCACTATAAAAGTGAAAGAACCTCTTACTTAAATGAGCACAAACACACACAATATAATGCAAAAATATAAAAGATAAGGAGAGAGAGAGAGAAGAAGGACACAGTCGATTTATAATGGTTTGACTTACAATCCAAGCTTAAGTCTGATCCCCAAGTATCCAACTTGAGTATCTCACTTTAAGAATTTGAGTATCAAATTTGATGAGCCTCTCCAAACTTACAAGTAAATATTTTTCAAGGTTCTCCAACCTTCCACACTCGAAGTGTATAACAAGCTTCTAAAAGCTCACAGAAAAATATAAAATCAAAAGCATGTTCTCAAATAACAATCTCTCTTGATAGAGTGATTTCACTTTCTAAGGAACAATAAAAATGATATGATTCTCAAGAATATAGACATTGCTCAAATGTTTCGAAAGTCTGAGTATGTTCATTGCTTCACAAGTGTTGTTGCTCTTCCTTAAATAGTCAATTTCTCAACTAACAGTTGCTTAACTTGCATCTTTAGTTAACTAGATGGATTTAAATCTAAATAACTTCAATGTCATCTTTGCCAAAAAATATTCCAGTAATCACGGGGCTAATATATGACCTTCATAATTTATCAGATCCTTTCAGATAAACCATTTCTAATAAGCTAAGTTCATAATGAAGGTTCCTACAAGAAAAAGCATATTTCTTATGATTTCAAGACTTTTTTTAAGAATAAGACCATTAACTATACAAGGAAATAAATCTAATTTGAATTTTGAAATATTATACAATTATCATCAAAATTGTTAATCATAAACCTTGAGCTAACAATCTCTGCCTTTTTGATGATGATAAGCAATAATATATATATTTTTCAAAATTCTAAGAGATAATAGATGACTTCGAAAGATATTTGTGACTTTTATATATTCAGACATAGTTAGAAGAAGCCTGTCTTTTAAGAAAGGAACCTATCGTTTATATATCAAAGATTTTCACAAGTTTAACACAAAATCAATCATATATATAATTGAGGCAACATTGAGAAATATGCATTGAGAAATATATCATCATATATGCAGAAATATGCAAAAAATATATCCACATAAAGTGTCCCCCCTTTGTCATTATCAAAAAAATAGAGGAGTACAGGGAGGAAGTGAAATAAAAAAATCAATTGACACAGTCAGTCCTAAGGAGAATTTGCTAATCCAGCACTTAGTTTTGGAAGCTGTCAATTTGTTCACATATTTGATCCTGATTAGTGTGAATATCCCTCAACTGTTGTAAAATATCCATATTATTTGTCTCCTGAGGATGGACAGTAGTCTATTGTTCTAAAGTAAGACCTACAATTTCTGGTATCTTTTCAGACCTTTGCTCTAAGGCAGGACCCAAGAAATTTGCTACTCTTTCTATTTTCTTCTCCACCCAAATATTTTCTTTTAGCTTGTACCCGAACTAGGAGGTGATAGAGGAATGAAAGTTACCAGGCTCATATAACGTCAGATTGTCAAAGGGAACACCAAAATATGTGAAGATCTTGGTTAACAACATTTCATAAGGCAAACCTCTATCAGTGTTCTTGTGGCTTCCCTTTTCCACCATAAAATTCAGAATCATTATTGGGAGATCCATTTTGTTGCCCTTTAGTAGATTGTATACAACATAGGTATCTAGGAGACTACATCTTTCTAATGAGCTACTTCTTGGAAAAATGGAAGTAGCTGATATTGATGCAAGGCATCTAGGCAGTATGTCCAGATTTTTACACATGGGTCTCCCTTTATGGCCATTCTCAATATGTGGACATATGAAGTCCATAACCTTTCCCAAATTAAGATTAGCAATATCCCACTTATGACAAGGAAGTTCAATCCTACCTATAGGAGCTATGTTCAAAATGTTCCAAAATATATCCTTTATTATTAGGATCTCACATTCCTGTACCTAAAATATGATGGCTAGCTTTCCATCAATTTCTTCTTTTGCATGTTTGTGTAAAAACATCTGACTAATTTATCACACACTGTATCATCCAAATTTAAAATGTTCTCTTACCCAACAACAACAAGAAAGTAGAGAGAGGAATACCAATGTCATCAAACATGCAAGGAGGTACAATGCATCCAGCAAACATTTTTTTCTTCTTGTACCGCATTTCTTAGCAGGCTTCAGCTTCCATTGATTGAAAATATTTTATTTTTGGCAACAATTTTCCCTTCTTATAGATCATGAGTTTTTTGGACCTTTGTTCCCTAGGGATTTCTTCAAACAGGTCCTGTTCTATAAATAGCTCATCCCTGACGATGGCTTCCTCAATATTTTCTTCAACCATAGGCTCTTTGCCTTTCTCTTTTCTCTTCCCTTTTCCTTTTCCTTGACTCATCTTTTTCTTTTTCTTCTGCCTTAGCAGTTTCTTTTTGTAACAACACGATGGAGGGAATAAGTAAATGGAATCTCATATTTTTTGGAGTAGGAATGGGTATGGAGGGAATAGGTAAATGGAATCTCATATTTTTTAGTAACTCCCCCTTACTGAAAATCTCTTCTTCTTCTTCTTCACTTTCTTCTTTCTTTTCTTCTCCCTTTTGTTTTCCCTTTTACTTCTTCTTCTTCTTCTGAGTTAGAAGCATATTATTTTTCAATTGTTTATTCTTTTTCATCTGAAGAAGAATCAGGATAATCTAGAGGCAACATAGTATCAATCTTTCTTTTCTTATCTTTTAAAGTCTCTTGACTGGTTATTTATGAAGTTTGGATGTTTGAGGAGATAGAAACAAGTTTGGTAGTAGTATCTAGAGGACCTAATATGTAAGAAAAAGACGAGGAATTAGAAGCAAAGGTTTGTTTATGATGAGATGTTTCTCCATGGATAGAAGATGAGGCCAAAATTTTCTTCTATCCTTTTGATTTTGTTCTTGTCATTGTAGGAAAGCTTGGTGAAGTTTAAAAGAGAAAACATGTAACACCCCCTCACCGTAGGGTACGCACCGGGGCGCCCGTAGGTCATTCTGATACATATAATATGATAAGGGAGCGCTACGTGCAATCACTACAATTACTTCACATGGCA
>JANZXP010000195.1:39795569-39806066 GCA_027576715.1 Erythroxylum flavicans | reverse complement strand
ATTCTCCATACTATTAACATTTAATGGCAGCAAAAATTACTTTTGATGGTATTCAGGAAAGTTGATTCCTAGATTTTTGCTCCAAAAGATGGACTATTGCTAATTTGATTTGGATTGAAGTTAACGGGTCGCTCTAGAGTTGATCGATATTTGGGTCGAGCTCAAATTTAAGAGCTGACCTGACCCGAACTGGCTAAAACAACTGACCCGAACCGGCTAAAACAACGTTGTTTTGTTAAGTTTTTGCTAAAATAGCAGTGTTTTGGTCCTCAGCCCCACCGAATTTCAGTCTACATAAACTCGATCAGTCTCCTAAATCCGAGCCATTGCCAACCCTACTTGTTAATTAGCTTTGAAGCATTCTCCCACAGAGGAGGCCTCGAGAAGCTGATAAGCTTTAACCTAAACAAAGAATCATTTTTGAACAAATTCTAAGAAAAGCGAATCTCTTTAACAAACAAAAACTTATGCACTCACTTTAACTAGGCTGTGCTTCACATACTAATTAAATCCCATATCAAATTCTCATGAAATGGAAGCATAAAACAACAAAATGAGTTTGCTTAGAACAATCAAGCATACATACAACTTTTAAAGCAAGAGCATAACCTACAATTAGGGCAGTAAACTAGCTTTAGCCTAGCATGACCTGAAGTCGACCGGCCAAGCACAACTTGAATTGGCTCAAGTTTGAATATTCAAGTTCAATGAGGCTCGAGATTAGTCAAATACAATCAATCATAACAAATTAGTCAAGTTTATATATATTCAAAATTAATAGATTAAAGCAAATTTAATTGAGCTTGGAGGTGAGTATATAGGTCCAATCAAACTCGAGCTTGAAAACTTTTTGAGGTTCAAGTTCGGACCCCTAAACTTAGCCGGTATGGATGTATCATGTTCGATCCATTGTCAACAATCTCTCAATCGTACTAGAATTTATAAACTACATATATAACAGTTTCATGCAAGTAATACCTAAATAAGTATCACTTTCATGCATTTAATTCAGTTCTATCTCTAATCAAAACCATGGTCACCACACATCAAGCCAAAACAATGTCCAGAAATGCCCTCAAAAGATGCAATTAAACTTGAAGAGGACTATAATTTCACCTGGTGTATGGTGGCGGACAAAATATGATCACGTAGTTCCCATTCATACATGTGTATGTGCTGGTAGTGTGATCGTACGCATAGCTATACGCGCGTGGGCAAGCATGCTTAAAGAATTGAGCATAAGCAGAAGGCCCGCACGTGTCAGGTGTAGAATACGCCCCGCTACAACAAAACTTCGAATCGCCAAAAGCTTCACAGGCGCTCCTACACGCGACGCTCACCACACCATTCACACGCGCATCCAACTTTATCTTGCTAGGGCACGCTCCGTTCAGATCAATCAAACACCCAGTGGAGCTACAACCCCGCGTCCCATTCCGGGGAATCACAAGCATTGGAATATTAAACCCGTCGACCAAGCTGACGTTGTAGAAATCCAAACCTCCTGCCCCGTTCAGAGTGAACTCCGCGAGGGTCGCCGGCGGTTTCGCGCCACTCCCTTCACATTCCACCCGGCCGGAACCGCAATCTCCCGTGAGACACGAGAACTTACAGGAGGAATCGCGCCCGCAAAGGCTCCACGCCCACGTTCGACCAGACCATGATTTGGGGACAATAACGGTTTTGGAGTCACCCGACTGGAGAGTGAAGCCGGTGGTCGGGAGAGGGGGAGAGTTGGCACCTGAGAGGAGGCCCGACCAGACCGTATGGCGGCAGCGGTTAATGAACTTGAAAGACGCTGTTTCGACTCCTTTGAAAAAACAGAGAACTTGCAAGTGAAAAAGATGGAATTTCTAAGAAGTAGAGAAAGAGAAAGGAAGTGAAGTGAAGAGTGAATAATGGGTATTACCTGGTAGAAAAAAAGCTATAGAGAGGAGAGTGAAGATGAGTGTAGAAGAGAGAAACAGAGCCACCATTTATTTTGAAAGATGAGGGTGAGACATTGAGATTAAGACAAGTTTGTTAGTTACTAACATAACGAACAAATGACCTTTTTTAGTAAAAGAAGATTACTTAGTTTCCTTTGTCGAGAGGCTAACCCAATATCTGTAGAAAAAGATTGTTTGGTCTTCAAATAGGCTTCACTCTCCAGTCCCATCCCTAGGTAACCCAAGCCTGAGTCCAAGGCTCCGTCTAACCGGGTGTCCCATCCCTAGTTTCGACCATTGCCAACACCAGTCATAGCCAAGAAGCCTATTAATTAACTACTAAGTTTCAGTCTTTTCAGTATCCAATTACAACCAATTCTCTCAGCGTCAACACTGGAGAGAGAGAGAGGGCTCTTTCTCTTTGACATTTCATCATATACTTAACATTCACCTGAAAATTACTGGATTTATCAACACCAAGTTCTAAAAAGTTCACGACGAATCCATATTCCGTACCTGTTCTCTCGGAGATTTCTTCTTTTAAGGCGAACTGAACGGAGAAACCAGCTCCGACGACTGGTGCGAGTAGTGAAGCGAATTTTGTTCTCTTTTGAGATGGGTCGTTTCAAAGTCGGTTCTTGCCACGTCAGCAAAAGGCGTTTGAGTTTATATAAAGAAAATGGGCCATTTGGCACCACAGCCCAGTATACACTTGTCGAACTATCCACCTCCGACATTGACCACTGCGTTGCACACTATGTGGACACTTCAGGTACCTAGATTTGGCACGAATTTCAACACTTACTTCCTCATTCCGTTAATCTTTTCATTGCACGTATTCTCCCACCCCAGCCCCACCGAGGCTTGGACACGATGATATGGGGGAGATCGGGCACTGGCAAGTTCACCACAGCATTCGCTTATTCGATGATCATGGACCATAATCATCACGGCACTGGAGGATCTTGGCAGACCATTTGGCGCTGGGCCGACCCTCAATGAATTCGATCATTTCTCTGGCTCCTAGCACAAGACCGTTTGCTGACCAATCAACAACGAATGCGTCGACATCTGACCACGTCAACGGCATGCCCACACTGCCGAGCGAATGAGACCTCCCTGCATATCATGAGAGACTGCCCCAAAGCGCGGAGTCTCTGGCACACATTCCCTCTACCGGACATCTCCCTGGAGTTCTTTACCATGAGCGCCCAGGACTAGCTCCACACGAACCTTCACCAGCACCGACAGCTCAACGGATTGCCCTGGAATCTCATCTTTGGTGTGGCTTGTTGGTTTATGTGGACTTGGAGGAATCGTGTACTCTTCGACATCCACGCTTCTTGGCCGACTTCCCCCGCTGACAACATCTTAGCCTTTGCCAATCAGATACAGCTAGCCACGGATAGTTTTAATAGAACTATTCTTAAACACCGACCCCGGCACATGCAACCGATCGGACGGTCCCCACCAACCCTTAGCTAGGTGAAACTCAATACAGATGGTGCCTGCAAAAGCTCACCCCCCTCAGCATAAGCGGGCGGACTAATCCGAGATAGCGATGGGATTTGGCAGGGTAGCTTTGTTCAGAACTTAGGATGGCGCTCCCCACTTGCATCAGAACTATAGGGCGTCTTAACTTGGCTTAACCTAGTTTGGGACCTCGGTTATTGCCAGGTAGAACTAGAAAAGGATTCTCAAGAAGCGATTCGCCTCCTGTCAGACTCCGCATAGCTCATTTCTTTCCTGAACCCGCTCATCGTTAGCATAAACGCACTCGTCAACCAAAACTGGGTTGTACGCATACGCCATATCTACCGGGAGGGCAACAGGTGTGCCGATTAGCTCGCCAAGTTCACTGCCGGTTGTGCCTTAGGGACTACCACTCTTGTTAACGCCATCTTCGGGTGTCTTCCTCTCCTCCTTAAGGAAAGATCTGGGATTAGATTTCCTAGGCTAATTATATAGTTTGTACTGTTATTTTCCGATTAATCAAAAAAAAAATGCCCATTTATTATGAGTCCAATAGCCTATTTTTTAATAGAAAAAGGAAAAAAATATAATATAGTTCTTAAATTTTGTAAAAAAATTCACCTAACACCTTACTCTTTAATTTTCGTAAAATAAAATTTAAATTTAAAAATTATATTGTAAAAATAACTTATTCCTTTAATTATAATAAAACACCTCAATTAAATGATTAATAGTATTTATAATTATAATTTTCAAATTCATAATTTATTTGATAAAACAATAAATTTTACTTTACTATGTAAACTCTTAATAAAAATTGCATTACATATTTTTATATTCTTATTTATACATATTTATTTACATTTTGTATTATTATTATTTTGTATTACATAAAAGTCTCGTCAGAAATAGACTCTTTATTAAATAAGGGTAAGGATGCGTACTGATAAATCTTTCGAAACTTGCGATTTAGCCAGACTTTTTTTACTCAGCGTTGTTTGTTTGTTTGCAATAAAAGTTACAAATGTTCAAATTTCCTAATTTTTTGTATTTACCATCATTCAAATCTTAGTTTATAGAATAAGTTTTAATATTTGAACTAAAAGTATTCATTTTCAAAGTTATACTCTTTTGATTTCTTCAAGATCGAAGCTATGAATCGATATGTTCCTTTTTTTTTTCTTTTTCTGAATCCATTTGTATATCATACAAACGAAGTTTCCTATCAAATCTACAGAGACAAGGTAGTACACAGTTCAGACTGTAATTAGCTCATATCAAATGTCAAAAAAGTCTAACAAGACAAATACTTGATAAGTTTATAGTGTTTTGGACCAAATGCAGCTTTAGAACAATTGAAGTAAGTTGAAATATGTATTCTTCGGTTCCACTGTCGGATTCTTTGGTTCCACTGTTGGAGGCTATAACGAGAGCCGAGGCAAAAGAAATCAAATGGGCCAACAACAACATCTGCCTCATCGACAAACAATAGAGAAAGGAGGAATTATGATAATTCGGACGAAACCAACAAGAAATTGGTGTCGACTTAACACAGATGGAGCAGTCAAAGGAAAAAATCTTTTGGCGGCAACAGGGAGACTTCTCCGAACTGATGAAGGATAATGGTCGAAAGATTTTACAGCTAACATTGGTAGTTGTTGCGTTTTGGAAGCTGAAACGTGTGGTGTCTTCTTTGGACTCCGCATAGCATGGGAGAATGGTATCCAGCTCTTAGAAGTCCAATCGGACTCAATGGAGGCAATCAATTTAAAAGAAAACGAGATAACAACAGGAACCTCAAGTATTTTGTTGAGAATCAGAGTAACACTCAGTCAAAATTGGACAGTCAAATTCTCACATATTCATCGCGAAAGAAATGGGCCGGCAGATTACTTAGCTAAGATGGGCTTCACACAACCTTATGGACTTCATATTTTGGACCAACCACTAGATCTAATTTTAGGCAACATAAAACAAGACTGGGCCGAGATACCCAAGCTCAGGCGACATTTTTGTAATTAGCACTTTAGTGCTCCCCAGTATTTAAAAAAAAGAGAGTCAAGTATGATTGTGATGGGTTGACGAGAGGAAGAATGGTAATGAGTAGGACCAATTTTTTTAAAATTAAAAATACAAAATGACGTTGTTTTTATTGCTTATATGTGTCGGATCTCAAGTCAGACCAAACATGGATAACTCGAAACTGGTCTAAGACTCGATCAACCCAAGTCTAGCCGTTAGCCTAGGCCCAATTGTCTTCTCTACTTGAGAGGATTATCATGGAGTTGACCAATATTAATGTTGACCACTGTTAATGAAGGATAAGCTTGCAAAGCCAAGGTCCCACTTTCTTCATCTGCTTTTCTAAAGCTATGTTTAATATAGCTGTTCGTAATAAAATAGAATGGAATGAAATATTCTTTCGTCATTTAAGATGAGGGTTTATAATGAAATAGAATGGAATGGAATATGATGAAAAGAGAGGGTGTCACATAGTAACCTATTTCATGCTAAATAGTAAAAATAAGTTATCTCTTATTTGAGGGGTTTAAGATAAAATGTAAAATGATAAATATGTACTGCCTAATATACCCTTAATAATTTTTTATAATATCAATTATACCTATCAATATGTGTTTTGATTTATTAACATATGTTTTTAAGATAAAATGCAAAATGATAAATATGTATTACCTAATATACCCTTAATAATTTTTTATAATATCAATTATACCTATCAATATGTGTTTTGATCTATTAACATATGTTTTGTTCTATCAATGGTAGAAAAGTCATTCATTAATATTATACAAATATTATATTTCTTTTCATCAATCTTCCAAAAAACATTTCACTATATTACATTATAAACAACAATTTTTTAATATTACATCCATTTCATTTCATTCTATTAAAAATCTTATATTCAACCAAACATAACCTAATTCAATATGCAAATTTATGTGTATAATAACCGATAGATTATTTCATAAATTAAAAACTTAAACATAAGCGATGTAATCGACATGTTTAATTTCGTAATTAACAGTTTAACACAGGATCTTTTTAAACTCGAACTCCAGACGTCACGAACTAGAAACATAAAAACCCACTTATTTGAATTTGAGATGAAAATGGACTGACTTAGGGCCAAATTATAGGCAATGTAATTTTTTTCTTGGCCCGAGCCACGTTCAAACAATTGAATAGTTCAAATCTCAATTGGTTTAAAAAAACGATGTCATTTTAGCATTTGACCAGAACCAAGTTGGGTCAATCAATTCAATTATACCAACTAGCTCTTTTAACTCTAAGCCTAACTCAAATTTTAATATAAACTCTAATTAACTTAGGCTTTCATCTATTAACTCAGGTTGGATTCACGATTTGTCAACCCTAATTAGAATACTTTCTCTTCGTATTTAAAAGAAAGCATTAATGATTCTTCTAGTTAGAACTTTAAAAATACTCAAAAGTGTTGTTCACTACGCTAGTAGATAAGAGCTGCATAAGCTTGATAGGGGATCTAAATCATTGATTATGAAGGAAATACCACTATATGTTTTGCATTAAAACATACACTTTGACTACTCATTGTAAGTGAAACAAAGTAATATACTTTGAGAAGGTTCCCAATTCTTTATAAGGCAGCCATGAAGAAACTTACATGTACAAGATCTCATTTCAGGTGAGATTCACATCATTGTGAAAGGATGATTTTGAAGCAAAATCATGAATGGGCATGATGATTTACTCTACTTTAAGTAGAAACAAACTTCATTATATATTGGCCAATAGTATATGCATGTTGGATTATAATGATAATTACTTAAGATCATTCATTATTGTCCATTATAGCTTACTTTGTAGGAATGGCATGTCTATTTAATTCCTTGACATGCTAATCATATACTCTTTTTGTTGGCAATCAATTAAAACAATTTGTACTATGGTCCCCCTATTTAAATGACTAAAAGTAAAGTGCAAAGACATTATTTAACAGAATTAGTAGTTTAGCATGCCTTGTCTTCGCTCATCAATGGCGGTTCTCAAATATGGCATACCAAAACCATCAATAACTGTTTTTCTGCAAAGCCAAAATCCCCAACCTTTGATGCTTTAGTAGGTTAGGATTTTGTCTTGATGTTGGCATCTGCAAAACCAAAAATTTCGGGTCATTTGGTTCTACTTATGTTTTTTTTGTTGTAGTTTTTAATTTCCGTTTTCAGTTTTTTGTTTCTTTTTTCTTTCAAATAAAACAAAAACCTATTTGGTTGTTAATATTAATGTAGTTATATTTTTATCACTGATAATAATTACATATTAAATAAAACTTAAAGATAAATTATTTTCAATTAAATAAATTTATTTAATCTCTTATATAATATTTATTAACAAATTATTAATAAAATTATGTTATTTTAATAAGATAAATAATTTATAAATTAATTTTTATTTGAAATATATTTTAATTATTAAATTATAAAATTTAAATAAAATTAAATTATTCATAATTTTTATTGATAGTTAATTTTAATTTATTAAATATATAATGTTGAATTAAATAAATTAAATAATTAAATAATTTATATTTCAATTATAGTAAATCATATTATAAAAAAACAAAAAACAAAAACCACTTTTTATGTTTTTCATAAATTTTGAAAATAGGAAGAAATTAAAGCAAAAACTTGAAACCAAAAACTCAAACAAACAAGATTTTTTACTGAATTTGAAAAAACTTAAAAATAAAAATGAAAACAAACACCTCTTCTGGTTGAATTGGTTTGATTTGGGTCCGAAGTTAATGAATTACACCTAAATTGATCAAATTTTGATTCTTAAAACTAGCTCAAATCATATTAACAAAACGACACTTTTTTACCTTTCGGGTTGCCTCCCAACTCATTGCCAAACTCCAATCATGAAAATAAATTAAGAATAGCATCAGTAATTTTGATGTGGAAATCTTCTTTCTTAGACTTTTTGCACGGGGAATGTAAATGGGAGTACTAGAAGTGGCATCTCTATGTTAAAAGTTTGGATATTGGAAATAATGATAACGGCAAGCGTTTTCGGTATTCTTTCACTTTCACCTCACAATTAAATTACGGGATGCAAATTACATCTATAATTATAAAAAATAGTAATTAAGAACGAATAATACAAACACAATTACGATAAATTATTGAAATGGTACAAAATATTACAACAACAATTGTAATATATATGGTCTAATGAGAGATGATAACAACTCAGAACTATTTCTGACCTAAACTTGGTCTAATCTTTTTAGGTTAATTGGGTTCGAACAATCTTTTAAACCTAAATTAACGATATTTTAAAAATTGGATTAGAAATCGATGAGGCAAGATATTTTCAACCGATATTAGGCTGTTATAAAATCAGTTAAAAATTAAATAAAATTAAATAATTTGAAATATTATTAAAAAAGATTGTCCTTACCTATCGAAGAATTTGAAATTTAATTAAAAAATTGTTAAATAAAAATTAATTGATTTATTTTAGTTTATAAGAAGTTATTAATTTACAAAAATTAACCAATTAATTAATAAATTGATTGATTTTAACAATAAGAGTCTTTAAAGTAAATCGAATTAGAAAGTTAAAAACCAAACAAAAAAATTGGACGGTTCAAGATTTTTAGGATTGAACTGGTCTAACCTATTAGAATTTTTAATATGGACAAAGTATAAAGTCTACTAACAATAATTGAGCTTGAGTCAATCATTGTTAAAATGACTAGAACTAGTAATTTTGATAGTTGATTCTTATCATTTATAAATCATTTAACATTTTCATATTTAGTCAATATAAGATACTCTAACACTCCCCCTCAAGTGCAATTGGGACTAGACATCTAGTTGATACTTGAAATAAACGCAGTGATAACTGGACCGGGCCGCTAGGACTAGACATCCAGACAGATAACTGAGAAATTAATAATCCGTACTAAACCTTCTCTGATACCATATTAAAATTTTTAATACGAGCAAAATGTAGAGTCCACTAACAATAATTAGACTTGGGTCAACCATTGTTAAAATAACTAGAACTAGTCATTTAGACAATTGATCTTTACCACTTATAAACCCTTTATCATTTTCATATTTTGTTAATACGAGATACTTTGACATAACTGTTGAAGTTTTTAATCATTATAAATTAGTAAATTTGTTCCAAAACTTAATTAAATTAGACTCGATCGTTCACTTCGAATTAAGTCAAACCCAAATATTATTTTTAATAGCCAACAATATATCTTGCCCTAATAATGAGATGAAAGACAATCAATAATCTCTCTATGTGACTATGTTGTTCAAAAATTTCTCCACTGAAATAGACAGGCATGAGTGTGCTGTGATATGCTTTTCTGCGGATGCTATTATTACCAATAAATATTGCTTCCTTCAATACATGTTCCTGAGTACTAATCATATCCTCGAGCTATTCTCTTAACATTTTGTATTACGATCCATAGAGAAACTGAAAATTCATATTACTTTCTTTTCTTCCTTTTGACACTAACTGGTTACTATTATCCTATTGTAAATTAATTATATTTCACTTTAGGAACGATTGAAGCAGACCGTTTCATCAGAAAAGCTTAAGCTATTGTGTGAGGTCAACTTAATTGATTTTATATATTTACTAATACACCCCCCTCAAGTAAAATTCATTTGGGTTTGAAACTTGTATAGGCTCACTCTACCTTGTACTGAATTAATTAGATGAGAAATAAGTGAGTGTTAGGATTTGAAGTCATGATCACTTAGTCACAAAAGCTCTGATACCAAACCATTTCACCACAAAAGCTTAAGCTATTGTGTGAGATCAACTTAATTGATTTTATATATTCACTAACATATAATTATAATATTTTTACTATTTTATTTTCTTATAAATAAGCATGGAGGTATTTTTGATATGGATGCTCCAGTGCTAAAATCAACTTTTAATTTTTTGAAGAGAGAAAATATAAAAAGTGTATGGTTCATTGGTTTGCTTACTTAGTAAAAGATGTTTGTACTTAATTACATATGATTAGTGATAACTAAGATCCCGACTAAATTCT
>JANZXP010000195.1:39755490-39782341 GCA_027576715.1 Erythroxylum flavicans | reverse complement strand
CGCCGTAACCTCCACCGCCCCCGCCGTACCCTCCTCCACCATACCCACCTTTTCCTCTCCCGCCACCACCACGTGAGCCTCTCCCGCCACCGCTACCACCACCGCGGGTTCCTTGAACAGGGTTACCTTCTGGGCCGGTGACATCGACGGCCTTAGTTCTGCCGTCGTAGGAATGCTCGATCTGAAACTCGACCTCCTCGTTTTCTGCTAAACTCCTAAATCCCTCAGAGCGAATCGAGGACTGGTGAACAAACAGATCATCGCTTCCATCGTCGGGCGTTATGAAGCCATAACCTTTCTGGTCGTTGAACCACTTCACTTTCCCGGTAAGTTTCTCTCCGCCGCCACTCATCTCCTTCGCCGCCGCTAAAACACCTCCGAAAAAGGTTCAACTGAAAGAAAGAGAGCGATCCGAACCCAAACACAGAGTCCCAAGGGTTTTTTGCTTATTTTTACTTATATTTGTGTAATGAATAAATTGCCACGTCATTTTTATTTTAAAAATAAATAAAAGATTTTTTCATTTTTATTAATTATTTTAATAAAATTAATGGTCAAAAAGTCAAACCGGCAGTCAAAGCCCATATGAGAAGATTCCACTTACCAATGCTTTTTGAATTAGCCTGCAATCTTGAAGAAGCCGTACTTTTTGTCTCTTATAAATTTCTATTACCTTTTCTTTTTTTTAGAATACTAATAATAATTTACTAAAATTCAGAAAATAAGGTTTTGAAATTATATAATAATATCCTAAAATTATGTATCTTAAATAAATATTTTATAAATAATAATTAAAATAAAATAATAAATTATTAATCGAAATAAAAGTCGTCATCTTTTTCTAGTATTCTAAAAAATATTAGTTTTAACTTTAAAATTAAAAAATCAAACTTTAAAATCTACTTTTTTATTTAAAATCTGAAAATTATATTAAGTGTATGACAATTTTAACTTTAAATTAAATATTTAACTTATTTAGTGCATAAGGTTTTTCGCTTTGTGAGAGTCTGAGAAGGATCATAATGTACGTAACATTTCTTTTATATTTTTACAAAAAGATTGTTTCCGTTAATTAAACCTATAATCTTATAGGCAAAATAACTTTGGCCGCGTTTGGATCTATGGTGCGATGGAGATAAATATTTATCTATTGTAGTTTCCAAACGCAGTCATATGTTTAGACTTGAGGGCGAACAACTGGAAGTTGGAGGAAAGTGTGGTGTTATCGCAAAAATTTATAAGTAAAAGAGAATTGCGATAGAAAAGTACTTCTGCGGTAAAAATTTTACTTTTTATTAATAACTTTCTGATAATTATTATTTTCCATTGTACTGTCAACTTATTTATATTTATATTTGAATTTAACTTTTTAATATTTATAATTTAAATTTATACAACTAATAATATATTTTTATGAAATTTTTAATTTACTAAATTTATTTTATTTTTATTTTTATTTAATATTTTCTTACTTATAAAATGAATTTATATGATTAATAATATATTTTTATGAAATATTTTATTTACTAAATTTATTTTATTTTTATTTAATATTTTATTATTTATAATTTTAAATTTATATGACTAATAATATATTTTTTATGAATTTTTTGTACTAAATTTATTTTATTTATATTTTTATTTATAATTTTAAATTTATATTATTAATAATGCATTTTTTAATTATTCATACAACAATTAATAATTTATTAAATTAATAGGCTTTTTAGTCATTTTATCTCTTTTCAGTAACCATAATTGCGCTTACCAAATACATATTTTCACGTTTCATCAGTTATCAAAACAGCAATCTCAAACACATAAGTATTTATTCTTAACAAGTACTTATCATTTTAGAAGATTATTAATCATCACCGCTCGGCCAAACTAAGCTTTTATTTATTGATGTAAGACTCACACTCGTAAACAACCCATCAAATCTTCTATTCTATTTATTATGTTTCAATTTGTTCTATTAAATCTCGTCTATATATTTATATAAGTTCTACGAAAATATTTAGATGAGATTTAATATAATAGGATAAGAAAACCGTAACTACATGCTTAACTTTGTTGGTATTTCTGGTGCTTTTTCCTAATGGATTAGTGATCGGGTATTTTTCATTGTTTCAGAGCAAATTGCAGGACTGAGAGGGAGAGAGGGGTCAAAGGGTACAAAATACAGAGAAATTGAGTGAGAGTGGTACCAAGAGCAGTCTAAGAACGAGCTTTTGCTTTTTCACCTGCAAGAAAGGACACTACCATGCTTGTTGTATGTTGCAGTTTCATCCAACTCAACAAATTAAGTTTCGTCCTACTTGATTCGGTTTAAATTCAATGAGTTAGATTTGAGTTGACTTAGCTCTAAGTCGGATTTTAGGTTAGTCTCTGAACAATTTGAATTTCTTTCTTAAAATGGTATTGTTTTGATTAAACTATTTAAGAATGACGTATTTTTTAAAATTTTAAGAAATTGAAAAACAAAATAATGTTATTCTAAAAAATTAAATCAAATCAATATTATTTCAGAGTGATTATCTTCTTTATTACAAACAGTCTTTTTATTAGGTATGAGTAAAATTGCATACTATTAAATTTTTCTAATAGCGTGTTTAGTTGGATGTTAATTAATTGAATAGAACGGAAATTAGAAGGGAACGGTTTATAATAAAATAGAATATAATATAGTGAAAAGTTGTTTGGGAAGAATGCAAGGGTTCATAATGTAACGTAGTGAAACATTGTTTAGAAGATGAGTGGAATGAAATGTAATGTATAATAAATGACTATTATACCCATGATATTAAAATGGTTGTTGTAAGAGGTTTAACGCTATGATTTTAAAACAGAAATCATATCTAATTAAAAAGTCACGCACAACCATGATAAATAATTTTTTATATATTTTTATTTTAAAATAATAAAAATTTTAATAAAAGTTTTATTATTTTATTATTAATTATATACAAATATTATTCTTAATTATTTAATAAATTTTATTCTATTATATGTGATTTACATTTAAAAATTATTTATTTATATTTTTATTTATATAGAAATATATACAAACAATTAAGAAATAATGTTTTAAATATTTTTTATTTTTATTAATAAAAATTGATTAAAAACTTATTATTTTATTATTAATTATATACAATTTTTATTAATAATATAAAATATTATTATTAGGATAAAGAGAAATACTATCAAATATTATTAATTATATAAAGAGATTAGCGTTAGAAGAAATAATTGGTATTAAGAAAAATTATTGAGGGTATATTAAGTAATATGTATTTATTAATTTACGTTCCATCTTAAACCTCCCAAATTAGAAATTTCTTATTTTCGTAGTTTAGGATAAAATGGAACGTAAAATAAAACTATTTATTTCCATTCCATTACGCCCTATTCTATAATAAAACTTTCAATCAAATAATAAAAATATATTATATTTTATTTCATTTTATTACTAAACTTCCAGCCAAAATAGGCCCTTTCCAACGAATCTTATATGTTTTCCGTCTAAAACGAATATCACTATTGCAAAGCCCTTTGAACTTAAAAAGGGCGTCATTGTTTATAGATCAAACAGAAAAAGGGACTACTTCACTTCCATTTCTCATTTTCTTGGCCTTTCTTGGACCTACAAAGTACTGTTCTCGACCTTGTTATGATAAACTATAGAAGATTGGCCCAACAACAGATCCTGTGCTGACATTGAGAGTAGAGACACCACATGGCCTGTACTTTCACTGGACCGACTTGCATAACAGCTGAGATGTGTTAAGGACAAAGGCCTTAATCGACAATAAATTAAAAAAATCTCAAATAGTTTGGCAGTTTTGAATCTGTTCTGTTCTGTTATTTTAACAGAACAGAACATACCATTTGATCCCATGTCTACGAAACTGATGGTTGCCGATTTACCTGATTTGTAAAGGCAAATATTGAATGAAACAACATTGCCTGTTCCTTACCAATCACTAGTCCTCTTCTGTTTCTTATTTGTATTATCTGATCGATGTAGGTGGCTCCAAAAGAGCACTTGGTGGATGGTATTGAGAAGTCTAAATCCTTACATTCACTTAAATGCTCTTCAGACCGACATGTCCTACTCGAAATGATGCATTCTACGTAACTTGTTCCTTTCAAACCGGCTTCTTATGTGCTTAACCAGAGACACGGGTGAGTTTCACGGTTACGACATTTATGTATCATCTCGTACAATGCTCTTGGAACTATTATGGAACGGGAGTTGTAATCTTCTGGTTTTGACATCTAAAAAGATTGCCCAAGAAAGGGAAGATAGGTTTAACAAATTTGATACATTACACGATTTGGGAGGGTTGGAGCACCCTACCTGTAATACCTAATTTGATTTATACATTTATATAGGCCCTACATAAATATGTAAACAAAGAGATCCATTCGAGAAACACGGGATTAGTTAAAACGTTACTCACTGAATTGAAAATTTTAGAAAGTTTAGTACTGAATTGAAAATTTTCTAAGAAGTTAAAAGTTATTTAATTTATTATCTCTAACTTTATCAAATTTTCTCTTCACAAGTCTAATAAGTACTCGTTAGAGGAGATGTCATTTTCTCTACGAAACTTTAACCCACTTAATTACATTATTTGTCTAGTGACTTTATCTTTACATCCAATTTTAATTTTTATAACCTCAATCTAATAATAAGTTACAACAACTCCAACATCAACCCATTAAAAATTTTACTGATATGCGGGTTTGAGAAGGTCCAGTAATACGCTACTTTACCCTTAATTAATAGAGATAATAACAAGTAATAAACATTTTATAGGAATAAATTTTCTAACATATTTAAAATTTGCTACATAGGAAATAGATATTTGATTTAACCATACTCCTAATGGATCAGTTGAATATAATTTGTACATCAGCAAATATGGCAATAACTTTGGAGATTATTACTAACTAGAGAAGAGAAGAAAGTGCAAGATCATATGCAGATTAGTAGATATTAGCCGATGATATGAACAACACAAGTTTCTAAGGTACTGAAGGGTGATTGGGAGCTCTCCTAAGCAATTAGTTATCATAACATTTATGTACAGAATCCAGAACTGTTGTGTTGGTAATTGACTTAATAAAACCCTCTTGAACCTCTTGACTGGTATAGCTCCAATCTACTCTTTGCTTCTGGTAAAAGAGATTGGATCACAGGATATTCAATCAAATGTGCTTGTTTAAAAGACCATTCAAGCACAATAAGCACCTCTTCATTGGCAAGAACTTCACTGTCAGGACAGTTTATAGAAATGTGACATAGCAGAATCAGGGAAGGAATCTGAACCATTTGCTCTCCAAAGTATACCAGTTGAATAAGATGTTTAGTGCCTCCTGCATTGATGATTGCCTTGGAGTGATTAACACAAAGGAAATTTCCTTGGCAGGCAAACTTGTTAAGTGCAACTGCTGCTTTCATTGTAACCTCTGGTTCCCTTTCATCAAGCAGCTTCACCAATGGAGGGATGATTCGGGTTTCGGTAGCTCGGAAAGTCCGAGCGAGATGACCAAGAGACTCGATACAAGGTATTAGGAGCTCTGAATCTGCTTGTTCAACTACTCGCAGCAATTGATCAACAACTGCTTTAGCTGCATGCGATGTGGGCTTGAAAGCAGAGCGTCTCAGTTCAGAATTTTCCTCTGCTACTTCTGTGATTTCCATTAATGCCATGGCTGAATAGGTTTGAACATCTTCAGGTCCTTTCTCTAACAGCACTGCAAAGCACAGAAGGGCTCTTGACTGTGTTATGTTATTGCATACTGTAAGATTTCCGCTGGAAAGTTTCCAAAGTGCTCTCGCTGCCATAGCTTTCATTTCTGCTTTAGTTGCTGGATCTTCATATTCCCTTCCCTTGATGCTAGTCCCCATTAAAGAGACATGAGGATTGTGACGAGAATGGTGTGGTCTCGTGTTGTTTTGGTTAGGATTCGGGTTCGGGTTATCTTTTGCCTTCGTTGCAGGATTAATAGGAGGGTGATTTGTTCCTTGTGGTGGTCTTGTCGGTGGTTGCTTGCTCTTAGGTTGAGCACCCATTGCCATGGTGTTTGATATAACATTGTGCATTTGGCTAGGAGTTCTATTGTTCGAGGGATGAGCAATTTTTGGGAGAGTTTCATCTTCTTGCTCTTTCTTTTCATTAGGATCTGGATTGTTACTAGCCATCACGACCGAATGAATCGACATAGTTTGCTTGCTTGCAATTGCATACTTGCTATGTTCTTGAACAGTTTCAAATGCAAGATGACTAACCAGAAACCTGATGATATTGTTCTGCAGAAAATGATCCTGACATTTGGGATGATTCGCAGCCATTTCAGAGACAGCCCAAGCCACCACAGCCTGAACTTTCATGTGACCTTCTTTCAGGATTTTCGCAAACACTGTGCAAACACCTGCATTTACAATATGTTCGACATTTTCACCGTCACGTGCTAACAATCCAATAGCCCTGGAAGCATTTTCCTGACCCTCCATTTGACCTTCTTTAGCCAACTTCAACAATGGTGGGACACCACCTTCTTCTACAATCAATTTCCCATATCGATCATTGTCTCGAGCTAGCGAAACCAACGAAGCCGCAGCATCAGACCTCTCCTCCAACGACCCAGTATAGAGAATAGCAATCTGTTCCCATATCAGACACAAGATTGGTTCATTGGCAGCAATAGGAGGCAGCCCCAAGTACTCATCGTCACGATCATCGGCCGATGCCGATACACGCAAGAGCCAAGACACGTCGCCTATTGAATTCTCGAGCTGTATCGATATCTTCCGAAAAGCTGCTGCTGGTATGATGGTGAAGATACGTTTCATGATGCCGCTGACACGACATTTCACGACTAGTATCAACGCTTTATCCAGGACTTGTTCTGTGTCATCGATGATCCGCCGTGTGGGGCGTTCGTAAAGGTCGTTGCTCGCACGAGCAGCCTGACGTAAAAGTCCGGCCAGCTTCTCCGTTTTGGTCTTCAGCTCCGCACAATCTTGTTTAAAGGACTGTGCATGGTCAGCTTCTTTTGTCACAAGGTCTGCTAGTTGTATCGGCCTTGCCAGGATAGCTTTAACAATGTCCCCCATGGCCAGAGCAGACCAGAACCTGTCGAATTCAGATGATCACAAAAAGATAGCTCTTTTCAGAGACAAAAAACCAAGAAACGAAAACGGTTGTTTTCAAAATCACAATCCCTGACGTGTATGATATAACTTTTTCTCTAGGTGTTGAACTCCTCCATTGTTTCTGAACCAAAACATCAGGTTTCTGTTGTCTGTTTATCAACCTCTAACTCCTTCATCTCGTCAGCTTGGAATGGAAGGTGTTGGAGATTATGTCACCGTCGTGGTGGCGGTGGCGGTGGCGCCGGCGCTGGTCTTTGTGTCTTGGCTTATGTGATTACAGAGAGAAGAGGGTGTAACAAGGAGGGGTTTGTAATGGTCAAACGTGAATTTCTCCAAGTTTTAAGCTCAGAAACCTTGAAAACTTACCAAATTTTTTTCGGTTGTGTGTCAGGAATTACAACCTATTTATTGGTTGGCTCCAACTTTTGTTAATTTAATGAATGATGTTTAACAGATTTTTTCTATCTTAATTCCAGTGCATGAGCTTGACAGCTTACCATAAACAAAAAGGACAAAACCCAAATCAGCGATTTCATACCTGTTCCAAACCGGGAGGTATGGCAAATTATCGTGACAGAAACCTCCAGCAAATGTACAGTGAAAAACTAATAATTAAATATCCTGGTTAAATTAACTTTTCAGTTTAATTTTTAACTTTACGGTTTAATTTATTTTAATAAATATTATTATTAAAATTGATTAATTTATTAATTAATCGAGTCAATTTTTATAAATTAATAACTTTTTAAAAACTATAATTAACTAATTAATTTTTATTTAACATTTTTTCATATTAGCTTTAAATTTTTCGATAGCAAGCACAATCTATTTCAATTATATTTTAAAATATTTAATTTTATTTAATCTTTTAGTCAGTTTTATAACGATTTAATTCCGGTTGACTCTTTTAAAACTTAAACAGGTTTAACTTTCAGTCTAATTTTTAAAACATTAGAAAAACTGTTTTTATATATCCAAAATAAGTAAAAGAAAAACCTAGGACTCCTAATATAATCAAATTATTTATTAGTAATACAATGGTTAATTAAACTTGAATCCTATAATTTGATTTTTTAATTCAATTCTTATATTTTAAAAATTACTATTTGCCTCTTTATAATATTATTTAGTCTTCATGCAATTCCTATTACTATATTTCGTTATTTTTTTCTGTTCATAATTTCAAAATTTTCTTCATATTGAAACTTGAAAATTATAAATTTTCAAAATATGAGAAAGAACCAAAAAAAGGTTAAATCATAGGAGCTCTTAGTATATTTAACTCATATTATAAATACTAAACTCCTTGATAATTAAATATAGAAGGGCAAAGGTTTACTTAGATGCAAAACAAGACGGTGAAGAAGAGGAAGCAGAAGAGACGGGAGCGTTTTATGTTTGTCATTAGAGGAGTCCTTAATTGTTCTTAATGATCGCTATTGTTACGTTTCATTCGTAACTTATTGAGGATTTGTAACCGCAAAAAGTGAAAAGGCAATAGAAATTAAGGCTTGATTTGGGAGGATGGTGGTGGTGGTTGATAATCTGCTGAAATGATAAATACTTATCCTCAATAAATATTTATATGTTCGATATTAATGTTTTAATAACTGCTAAAATGTGAAAATAGGTGTTTGACAAGTACGGTTACAACTGTTGAAAGAGATAAAATGATTAAAAATTTTATTGATTTAATAAATTATTAATTGTTTTATAAATAAATAAAAATATATTATTAGTTATATAAATTTAAAATTATAAATAAGAAAATATTAAATTAAAATAAAAAAATATAAATAAAATAAATTTAGTAAATAAGATATTTCATAAAAATATATTATTAGTCATATAAATTTAAAATTATAAATAATAAAATATTAAATTAAAATAAGAAAAATATAAACAAAATAAATTTAGTAAATTAAATAATTTATAAAAATATATTATTAGTCATATAAATTCAAATTACACATGTTTGCTTTCTATTATTTGAGGGTATAATGGAAAATAATAATTATTAGAAAGTTATTAATAGAAAGTAAAATTTTACCATAGAAGCACATTCTTACCACAACCTTCTTTTTATTTATCGATTTCTGCGGTGACACTGCACTTTCCTTCAACCTCCGGTTGTTCGCCCGTAAATCCAAACATGTGACTACGTTTGGAAACTACGGTGGATAAGTACTTATCTCCATCGTACTACAAACTCAAACTCAGCCTAAGAATGAGTTGAGGATGGCTAAAAGGCAAGTGTTTATAACAAAATTCAATGATCAAAAAATTTAATCGGTTCGATCAGTCTAGTTATAAAAATTTTGAACCGTTTAATTTTTCGATTCGGTTTTTAACTTTTCAGCTGATTTATTTTAATATTTTTTATTAAAAACTGATCAGTTTATTAATTAATCGATCAAGTTTTGTAAATTAATAAGTTCTAATAAACCAAAATAAATCAGTTAATTTTCATTTAACAATCTCTTTCTTCATTTAAACTTTCAACACTTCAATAGGTAGGGATAATTTCTTTTTAATCACATTTTAAATTCTTTAATTTCATTCATTTCTTAGCCAATTTTATATTATTCCAATACCAATTGAACCTTTTACATCTTAAATATCTTATTTTACTGGTTTAACTTTCAGTCTGCTTTTAAAACATTGAGTAAATTTGACATTGAAATATTTTAGTAGACTAATTTAGACTTATTCTAAGTTAAAATCCAACTAAATAAGTCTAAAGAAGATTATAAATAGGTTTAAGATTTTTTTAAGTATGTTTGAACCATAATTTATTTCCACGTGTACCACACACACACTTGAAGCCCATAAAATCTCTCAATTATGTTGATTTAATTAATAAAATAATATCATTCTGTTTAATCTAAATTTTAATAAGATTTGAGATTTTTTAATTTTCCTAATTCAATCAACTTTTAAACTATTTATAAATAAGATAATAGTTCGTAATCGAGTTATAAGAATTTAAATTTGACCCGGCAATCGAGCTTATTAAAAGTAATATCTTTATTAGTAAGATAAGGTTGTATATTACTATATTTCTTCAAATTTTGTATTAGTGAGAATTTTATTATAATCGTTGATATTATCTTTTTCTTTTTTAATTAAAATTATCATTTTTTACATTAGTTGCAACTACTAAGCTGATCTAATAGGATTAGATTTCCTATTCCATTACGATATTCTTATCATAGTTGATTAAATCTTGTGCAGATATTTAAGAAACCTACGGTATAGATTTCATCTGCTACCTACGGCTAGTTTCTGAGGCCGGGATGAAATAGAAGTACTTACCAAACAGTTAATACGTGAAAGAGACCAAAGATAATAATTACTAAAGAAACGCTACGTGCCTCTTAGACAGAGCAGTACGTAGCAGGTACTGCGTCATAATCAATAATTGGCAAATTCAACCGATCCCATCGACTTGATGGTAAAAATTTTAATTTAATTTAATTTAATAATTTTATTATAAAAATTAATTAATTAATAAGTTAATTTTTATAAATTAAAATCAATTAATTAATTTTATTTAATAATCTTTTTTAATTAAATTTTTAAATTTTTTATAAATAAGCATAAAATTTTTTATAAATATTTTAAATTCACTAAATTTATTAAATTTTTAATTAATTTTATAATAGTTTAATACTAATTTAATTTTTTAAACTTTAAATTTTTTAATTAACATTTTCATTTAATTTTCGATTTTTTAAAAATATTGCTCATAATTTAAGCCTACTCTATGACTATGGTGTACTGCATAGCTACTGAATGTGGAAAGACTTCGTTCTACGGAAAGGTTCGTACTTAAATTTGTACGGTTAACTTATTGGGAGCAAAAAATAATCCAATCAACAAATAAAATTAGGAATAATAAAGAATCAAAGTTAAGTCTGTCACAAGTTTTTAATTAAAATTTAACTCAAAACTCTAATTAGGTTGCAATTAAAATAATATAATTTTAACGTAATTAAATAAAATAATATTATTTTTAAAAATACATTTTTTAATTTATTATTCGAAACAATATTAATTTTTTTAAATAAATTCAGTCAAAATTCTAACTGATTCTCTTAAATTTACTTATTTAATTTTGTGTCAGGTCAACATAAATAAAATGTACAATTACTTTGTCGAAATAACTTGATAAATAAATATAATTTATAGTTATTAAATAAATAAAATAACTTATTATTATTTAAGATCAGAAACAGATCCTCTGCTCTGATTAATCTTATTTATATATTTGTGAAGCCCATATATATTTATAGATATGATTTAATAGTACGAGATCATATCTTCTTTTTTGATTATGTTGTTTCTATTATGTTTCATTAAATCTCATCGATACATTTATATGGATCATTACATAAATGTATAGGTGAGATCTAATCGAACAAAATTAGAACAGAATAACTAGAACAGAAGATTTGATGAGTAATAATACCGAATTTAAAGAGAGGATTTAATGAGAATAAAATTTTCTATACTAAATATAATATTCTTACTATATTTTATTAAATATTATTTATATATTTATGTGAATTTTATATAAATATAAAAATAAAATTTAATAAAATAAGATTAAAACCGATTAAATCGTAAAAGGTCTAACATGAAACATCTCATCCGTATAACCATTGAGCTAAGCACTACCTTACAAATGTGTCAGAACTGTTTCGATAGAAGTAAATCACATGTTCCAGGTGATCATTAGCATAGCATACGCTACTGAACTTATATACAGGAAGATGGTGAAAGCTTGTCGAAACTTGGACAGATGCTTTTGTGATAAGAAACCAAAATCTGACATCAAGTACCTGTAATGAAAGATTTAATTTTTTTTTAATTTAGTATCTAAATTTTCAAAAATTAAAAAATAATTTAAACGTCATTTTATTAACACTTTATTTAATATAATTGACTAAACATATGAACATTGATATTTGAAAGGATTGTGTAGTTTTTGGCCTTTTTAACATAATTTTTGATTTTATAACAAATATATTAATGACTAAAGTAAACATACGAACACATCCCATGCATAAAATTCTCTGCTTTTTGTAGATCTTGGAAAAGGTCATAATATACGTAAATATATTAATGACTATATATTGAAAATATCACGTTAATTTTCTTAAATGTTATTTTTACATATTTTATTAGTCATATTAATAAAAAATTAGTAGATATTCATGTTAATGAAAAATTAGTAGAGACTGAATTATTCAACCTTTAAAATTTTAAATGCTTAATTAAAAACTTAAAAATTTGCCACTTTAAATTTTTAATTAAATATCTAAACTTTTAAAATTTGGAAAAAATAATTTAAAATGTTATTTTTTAAACTTTTATTAATATATCTTATTAAACCGGTGAATATTAATATTTGAAAGGATTATTTTTTTTTTGCATTTGTATATATATATTCAAAAAGTGATTACTTTTTTAATGATAAAAAATTATATATATATATATAAAGAAGTCATGTAACATATTGAAATATTAGTTTTCAGCTGTATTAATAAAATATTAATAGAGACAAGTTTTTAATTGAATTACTCAAAATTTAAAATTTAAAAAATTGACCATTTATACCAACAACGCCTAGTTAAAGTCTCGTTAAGAAGAACCAACCTCAAAAGCTAGCTTGAAGGGTGGGAGAGCTCATAAGCCTATAAACTCCACATCAGTATCTTTTATTACCAATGTAGGACAATTAAACCGTAACATCCCATCACGCTTTGATGCCGAGGCATCCGCGGGTTAGCTGTGCGCTAAACTTGTTTTAGCCCCGGGCAAACACTACTATGCCGACGTCACCACCCGTGAGCCTGGCATGAGGATTTGAAAGAGTGGTGTTAACTCTGATACTAATTGTTACAGATCTTATGGGAGAATCAACTCCAAAAGCTAGCTCGAAGGGTGGGAGAACTCATAAGCTTATAAACTCCACGTCAATTTCTTTTATTATCGATGTGGGACAATTAGACCGTAACATCCAATAGTATACAACTTTATCTCTACCTAATAGAAAGACTGTTTTTAATAGATCCACTTGTAACGTGTGGCTCGTTATAATTTATTGTAACTTATTTTGAGGCCTTTTTTTTAGTATCTTATACATTTGTAAGCTTTTTACATTTGCACAAAACAAAAAAATTCCCTGGAAACTAAGCCACTGTATTCAGGAATCTCAATCATTACGCAGCAGAACGTTAACTAGCATAAGTAATTTTTTTTTTTTTACCTCATCAAGCATCAAAATCAGACCCTTTTTTATCTGATGTGGACCAAACATGAGCGCGGAATTTGGAATCTGATCCGATACTCATCCAAAATGTGAGTCACCCATCCATGCAACGAGTGAACCAGAATTGGGTTCACGGGTAGAAGATAAGAAGAAGGTGAAGTTATGATGAATTATTGAAAACCATAAACTCAAAGTCAATGTAATAACTGAAATAAGCCAATTCTTGGCCATGTATGTTACCTTCTTTTCGTAGCTACAGGCGGCCATGGAAAGAGCGATGAAGATTCCAGGCAAGTTAGGACAAGCAATGAACAGTGAAAACGTTAAATCTACTTTTGTCTCTTAACACTTAAATATGTCCATGTTCAGTACCGTAACTTGCATTCTACTCTTCCTATGGACCATACCAGCCACCAAACTCTTTTGGATAATGTCTGCCAAAACCATATGTACCTGTGGAGGAGGAGCCATGAGTTAACCAGAGTTCCTGCGAGACCTGGCTTGAATCTTAACCTAAACACTGAACTGATGAACTGTTAATGCATAGTTGCAAATGAGTGTTTTTTAAGCATACTGATACAGAACTTCGTCCAATCTAAGCTTTTTTATATAATAATCACTTAAAAATTCCATATTAAGCACAAAAACTCTCACTAATAGTTTCTCAAAAATGCTTGGAGACTCTCAAAAATGATGTAAATATGCTTACATCAGGCAGATTCCAGATATTTTAAATGATAGCTAGTCTATTATTGTTATCAGCCACTGAACTTATGTATTCTCACACTTAACATGTGATAAATTAACAAGAGAATGAGATAATTCATGAGATTTTAAATGTTAGCTAGTCTATTACAAGCTTTAAAGTGGTTCCAAACTTCTTTACAAGAAAGGACATACCTAAGCAGTTGCTTACTGCTGAGGTTAACTCGAGTTACCTCTGTCAAGATGCTGCCATGGAAGTTTGGGTTAGAGTGAGATGATCAAGAACCAGACAACCTTGATTACCTCTGAAATGGAGTGATCAAGAAAGGTAAGTTCTTTTCCAAAAAAAAAAAAAAAGAAAGGTAAGTTCTTGAGTGGGCAATGTTCGAGAGTGTACAAAGTCAAAAGACTATAGCTAAATAGGATTGATCAGATAAACTGCAGTATAATTTGGCGTGAATCCCATTTTCAGAGAACAAACAAGAGCATTTCCAGCTTGAGATAAGATTCAAGTGGGGTTGAAAAATCATAATTGCTCAAAATTTCCATTTTTAGAAAACCAACAGCATGATTAGTCTATAGAGATACAATCTAATAAGGTTCATCTTTACTTTTTTATATAATCACATAAATGAAAATGGATTCATATGTCTCATCATAAAGTTACAAACTTTTAATTTTGTAACCTAATGGCTATTATGTTACTGACTTGTGTAATCACTTTCATGCAAAAATTAGAGGTGTAAACCAATTTTAAATACAATTTTAATATTTTGACGTTTATACAGCATCAAGATGAAGTCATCTTAGTAAACATTTACTTACTTAGGGTAAATTTTGACGATCAAAATGGATTCGTATGTTTTGTCTTGAAATTATAAAGTTTAAACTATTAAAATTAACCTAATGGTTATTTTATTGCTATCTATTATCATCACATTCACGTAAAAAAGGTACTAAATCATTTTTATTTTTTTTAAAATTAAGTAAATGTTCATAAATTAATTTAAAAATTGAAGATGAAATCATATGATAATTTTGTTTAGACAAAAATTAAACAAAAATTAGTTAACTTAAATATTAATAGACAAAAGGAGATATCATTTTGATAATATATAGAGTCATTACAACAAACACTACATTTAGCGACGAAAATAAACATCGCTAAATAATACCACATCGTCGCAAATACTAATTTGTGACAAAAAAACTCGCCACACCAATCGTTGTTGAATCTCAATAGCAGAACAACATCCGCGACATTTCACTAAACTTGTCGCCAAAACTTTTTTTGGACATAAGCAATTCGTTAGTAAAAAATATAAACGACAAGAATGAAGAACATCGTACATAGTGTTTTGCGACGTTTCTGTTTCGTAGCTAAAAGTTTTTCCTTACTAAACTGTAGTCATAGGTAATTAATTTTAGTGACGATTTCTTTTTAGTAGCAGAATAGTTTTAGTTACTAATTGTTTGTTATGGGGAAATGTTTTTAGAGACGTTCCTGAAAACGTAGGTAAAAACTTTTTGTGACAATTTAGTTTTTGTAGCTAATAGTTTTTAGTGACGATTATGTTGTTGTAGCAGAATAGTTTTAGTTACTAATTTGTGGTCGTAGCAAAATATTTTTAGAGACGTTCTTGTAAACGTAGGTAATAACTTTTTGTGACAATTTTCTTTTGATGGCTAATATTTTTTAGTGACAAAATTTAATTTAGAATTTAAATATTATTATAATTGTTAAAAACAAATTTATTTTAATTTATTATAATTTTTAAGACAGTTTGAAATATACAAATGATTTATTGTATAATTGACGTTAGTGAAATATTTTTTAAATAATAATAAATTGAAATAAAATAAACATATAAAATGGAATGCATTATATACAAAAAAAAATTTACACATCATTTACAAACTAAAAGTCTTCATCTGAGTCACTATCATTAAAATATGCAGAACATAGTAATTGTTTAACCATTTTTTAAGCTTGTTCGTTTCTTTAATATTACGATCTAACTTAGTCTTTAGTTGTTGGTTCTTCTCTTAAAGTGCCACCACATATGCTGATCATTACGAAGATGCACCAACAGGCTTAGATTCATACCCAAAATCTTTGATATAGCCCGATCTTATACCAAGAAAGTTGTTGAAGAATATACTTAATATGCCGTGAAAGAAGTAAAACATTAGATCCATTCCTAGTCTCAAAGTCAAACAACTAATTTGTATACATATGTTGTACATATTAACCGAATTTTGCAGCACTAGCGCTCTCTTTAGAATTTTGTAGATGTTAATATCCATTTGATCATTTACTGAATATTTGGCAGTTAATTAATATTAAGGTGGAAGCAATAATCTCCATCAATTCATTGGTATTGACCCTTAAAACACTCAACAACTCTTTCTTCGTCGAAAGAAAATCATTTCATTTAGAACACTCATCAACCTCTGTGTTTCACAAATAAGTTTAAAAGTTCTACATCATTCATAATTACACGATATAACTTATGAACTATTACGAATATGACTTTCTTTTATATGCTTATCATCATCATCATCATACATGTTGAGAACAAATTAAAAAACAGAAAATAGAACAGATTACATGTGAAGAGAAGTTCACTTTCGGATAGGAACATCAAAACAGAACAAACTACAGGACTTTCATCGAACGCCTTGTAATCATAACACAACACACACCAAACTTCAACCATTCATTGTGTCTGTTCCCTTTCTTCACCATCATTAACACATTTAAAAACAAACCTAACAATTTACTTGTTCGATCCATGCCAACAACTTAACAAATCGAAGAAACCCACAACAATTAACATTCGGTATCATTAACATATTAAAAAAAAAACCACAACAAATCGAAGAAAGACTTACCAGGTTGAGTTCAACTCCAAGAGACGATAGATAAGGGAAGATAAGAACAGAATCTTGCACAACGATGGGAGGAACACAGCAGAAAATTGAAAGTGAGAGAGAAGGAAGAAACCAAGCAAAGGCGGGCCAGGGGGAGGTGTTCAGGTTTAATTTTTTTTACCATTGCAACATTTAGCGACAAAGCTAAGATTCGTTGTCAAATGCCAAACATTGCTACGATATTTGATAACCATCGCCGTTACATTTGGGAAAACGCAGAAAACAATATAGTTATATTATTCTGATCTCGCACGTTTTGCGACAATTCCATATTTCGTCGCAAATTGCCATGTTTTGGCTACGAAACAACTATAGCGTCGCAAAATGTATAATATTTTGCTACTAAACTGTTAAATCGTAGCAAAAATTATTTCTTTTATCTTTTCTGAAGGTCGCAATTTTCGTCGCCTAAAAGTAAAATTTCGCTTCCAATTTTATACAATTGTCACCATAATCCAAGCATTCTCCTAACATCCTTAATTTTCTTAATTGATTAATATATATGAGTTTTTCTTCTTACCAATAACAAAATGAAAAATTAATCTTCTCACTTATAGATCCAAGTGTTCTTCATTTGTTTTATTTTTGGGAATGACTACTCTTTAAATATAATTTGTTAGAAATAATTTTATAATTATATTACAATATCTTGAAAAATTATTATTATTTTTTATAAATTACAATAATTAAATTGTTTAATTTTTACAAATACGTTTTTTGAAATTATATTAATGAAAATGTATAATTGTCTGAAAATTGTAAGTCTATTTTATTTTATTTGAACGGTCAACAAATTAATTTGCAAATAGTTTTCAATTGAATAATTTAATTTTTAATTCAAATTATTTTTTATTTGGAATAGGAAAATAAATTTATTAAAAATTATTTATGACAGGCGGGTTTTAGCGACGAACCATATATTAGTCGCTACATCTGACGTTTGTTGACTAAATACAATAAATCGTAGCAAATTAATTAATACTACTTCCCAACAACTACATCAAACAATAAACGACATTGTTTACCTAAATTAGAAAAATGACGTCGTTTTGTATTAGATTTTCAAAGGCAAAAACATAAAAGCCTACTCCATTGTTGTTCAAGCTGTCAACACCAATCCAAAATCCTTTCGTAGATAACTTGTTTGGGTTCTGTGTTATGCTCATCACCGTCGAAGAACGATTATTCATTGAATTGGTATTATTCTTTTGTTTTCTGAGTTATTGTGATTATTCTTTTATTCTTTTGTTCTATTGTGATTATTCACTAAAAACTTTAGGTGTTTATTATGAGTTTTTAATTATGCATTTGATGTATGAGTTGTGTTTATGGTTGTGTTTTGAAGATGATTTGTTGTCTATCTTTGTTATTTCTTTATGTCTATCTTCTCACCGACGTTTAACGCTTAATCTCATCAAAGCTTTATTTTTGCACTGATGAAATTGTTTTAAGAGTATTTTACTTTTATTCATTTCCATTAATAGAAATATAGATAATACTATATTTTTGTACATGAAGAACATATATATTCATGTCTATTCTACTTTAAATTCTAAATTTTTCATATGATACAAAGTACAGAATAAATTTTTGAAATTTTAGTAAGGATAACTTTCATATCATTAGGCACATTGAAGATGTATAAGTATTAAACTGGACTAGTTTCACTTGTTATCAAAATTGGAGATAAATATAGCATCATTTTATTCTAAATCGACATTTGCAGAATATACCTCTTAACATTATTAATCAAGGAATGTCGACATGGAGACTAGTTCCAGATGACCCTAATTCATTCCATTGGAAAGAATGTGGCAAAATTGTCCCTACTGAAAAAACCAACAATGCAGAAAAAATCTCCACTTCATACGCTAATCATCATTTGCCTTCCATAGCTGATCTTCTGTTCAAAGTGTTTAGTATCATCCGAACAATGTCACTTTCCTTATTATTTACATCTCATTTCCTTTTATGAAGCTATTATATATATTCACACTTGATGGTTTATACTATATGTTGTTTTAAGCTTCCTTGAGTCTCAAAGATGACATGTATGCCCATGAAGGTGGGAGCGATGTCATAACACTCTGTAAAGGATTAGGAAATTCGATTGTTTTGGAAAATTCATAAATTCCATATACTTCGTCTGCTCATTCACATATGCATGTCACTCTAATTTCGGTTCATTTAACGATTTACTAATCTGACAATATCTAAGTTATTTACTGATTGCGTTTTAGGTACTAAATCTAGCGACTTATTCACTGTATCCTTTACAAGTTTAGCTATAGCGGAAAAGTTGTTACAAGAGGGTGTCAAAAATCCTGCACCTGAGGGAAGAACTATTACTGTTTCAATTGGCGTCTTCGAACGTGCAAGGACCCTTCTCAGGAATCCAGAAATTAGGGACTCATTTACCTTTACCAACTCTCATGTCACTAGGAATCCAAATAAATAATTATATCATTGTCATTTATCGATCAATTGAACTCAGCTTTAAAGTTGATTTTTGTTGTATTTGTAAGAATTCGTCAAACATCTATACTAGTTAGGGGTCAAGCTGCGTATTATATATTGAATGTGGACTGTTATTGTTCTGGTTTTATGGCTTTCTGTTATGCATCACAAAATGTTTTTCCTTTTGTCACACTTTTCTATTTGGTCGTTAAATGCTTAGTTTTAATGACGACTTGTTTAAATCGTCGCAATATGTTCACTTTTGGCGATGATTTTATTTTCGTCGCAAAAGAAAACGTCACTAATTCATCTGTTTGTTGTAGTGAAACCAACTTGATAGTTAAGAACCTTAATCAACTTCTTTACAAAAAAAAGCCTTTATTTTTACTAATCAAGCATAGACTAAAGCTAAATGGAGAAGGCTTGATTTAAAAGGATATTGATTAGCTAAGAAAACTTGTTTAATTTCAATTTTAACTCTAAAGCGAGTAAGATGAAAGTTTTAAAATAAAGACCTTCACATATAAATATAAATTCTTTTTTTTTGCAAAGTTGGAGACTAGATATAGAACTAGAAAAGTCTAAATGAAACACCTACCTATTTGGTTTGAGCTATCTTGCTAGTTTAATAGGAAGATGTATTTTTCTAAATAAGAACTTAATTAGCTTGAGAAAAATTGAATATATAAAGATTTATGTTAAGAAAAACATTGATAGAACACTCCTAAATATCTTAAGGCTAAAAAGGTTGAAAAATGAGTCAGGTTTAGAGGAAGCTAAGATTATGCAACCAAAAACATAGAACCTTATAAACAAAGCACCTATTAGAGGTGACTATGATGAAATTATGGGAAATTGAAATAAAGAAGAACAAATCTTTATTTTAAGGGGACATATTAAATTTAATATTAACTCTATTTCCATGGTCATTGAAGTAACTTCTAAATTTTTGATAAAGAAGAGGGGATATATAACAAATATAATGCAACGTACGGAGGAGATCCTTAAGCCAAAAGAGTTGCCACTAGCACTACCATTAGAGTACAAACTTAAGAATTCCATTGTTCTCATTTACAAGGAAAATGAAACTTCATCCACACTACTGATGATTCTTAATCATCAAAGGAATCAAATTTTACCATGGCCATTAGAAGAAGGTTATGGAGGAAATAAAAAACTAAGTCCAAAAGTAGCCTTGGCACACAATTATGATTTAGTATTTGGAAATGTTAGGGCCTTTAATTTTTCAACCAAACAAAAGATTATAAAAGATTTTTTTCCTTTAAAAACCTTATTATTTTTAGTCTGTTGAAAACCAAACTTAAGTTAAACCAACTCCAAGATGAATCCTAGTTTTTGGACAATAAATATAATATGTTGAGCAATCATCAAACACAACTTAATGGCACAATTGTTATGGTTTAAAACTTAGATCACATTTAGCCTTGTATTCTCAATTCTCTAAATAATATCTTCATCTATAGGTGAAGTTAATTTAATCTAACAAAATTGTTTAAATAATTATGTATATATTTCAAATTTACCATTTTAGAAGTTTCGTCTTTGGGAAGACTTAAAGAAGATGCAACCACTTACCACTAAGTCAATATGAACAATGTAAGAATGACTTTCTAAATTGTACTAATCAACTTTATTGCATAGATTTAAGAATTGAAGGCCACTACTTCACCTAGAATACTATCCAAAATGGGGTTAGATATATCAGGAAGAAATATAATAGAGTAATGGTGGACTTACAATGATTAATTTAATTTCCTTTAAGCAAAGTAAGTTTCATCCTCCAAACAAGCTTAGATCATATGACAATTGAGGTCATAATGCATTCTTTCCATAGCACTAGAATTTCCTTTTAGATTCTTCAGTCATCTTGTTTGCCTACCAAAATTTGAGTTTTTTATTAAAATAGGTCTACATGTGAAATTTGATGGTTTTGAGTAACTCAAAATTTTGAGGAAGTTACAAGAGATAAACTAGAAGATTAAAGTACTTATAATGTGAACCTTAGGTTAGAAACCACCTAAAACCTAAATTGCAAGGAATTGGAAATTTAGGATTTTCTTCAAATCAAGTATGGAATTTGAGCCTAACTAAAGCCACTGATTAGAACTAAAGCGATAAGAATTTTATCATCATAGTTGCGTTAATAAGATCATAATAATTTCTTCTTAAAGAACATAGAGAAAATTCTCACAAAGTCAAGAAAACTCTTAGTTTGCTTGATATTATGGTTCCTCTGTAAATTACATTAGTAACATATCTTTTATAGACTTAAAATACCTAAGAAAGTTTGTATCATAATCTAAGTTGAAAATAATAAAATAACTTTGAAAAGTTAATACCTATGTAAATAAAAATCTAGAGTTCAACATAAATAAAACATTTAATCTTATGTGATCGACGTTAGTATAAGACTCATATTAATGCTAATTTCATTATAGAACTTTTCAGATACTCAACACAAATGAATACAATGATGGTTACAAGTCCACTTCTGTATTGGTTTGATTCCATTTTTTAGACCTCCTAATTCTTCTGCAAGATTGATAATGATCACTAATATAACACTAGTGTTGGTTACATTTTACTTCGTTATTCTCTAATTTGCTTCAAGCTTTGTTCTTTATATGTTAAGCATATTCCATCTTTGACATGTAGAAAAGTGAACAATCTTGATGATTTAAGAGTTCTGCTTCTGAATTTTGATTTATGGAGTTATGTTAAGAAAATGTTGAAGCTTGGTTGGAGACTTGTAGGAAGATTCGAATTTTTCAATTCGGGTTTTCTATGATTTGAGTTTTTAAGTTTTATCTTGGTTTCTCTCTATATCATGGGTTGTATAAGTTTGGGCATTATACTTTCATTGGGAATTTGCTTGAGAATAGTGGATGAAGTGGAAAAACTTGAATGATCATATAAATGGGATGAAAGATGTGTTGGTGATCATGTTGTTGAGTGGTTATTGGTACTTTTTGTTGTCTATTACGTGGACCAAGTTTTTTCATCTGGAAGTGGGAAAAATCCTCTATTATTCTTACACAGCCTTCGTAAGAGAAAGTCATCATTTCTTTGGAGGTCTAGTTTGCAAAGGCAGGGATCCAAATTTTTTGTTAATATGGATAAACCAAGAGTCAGTTAGGAGAGGGATGATCATTTGGTACATGAGCAGGGTAGTACAAGTAACTCTTGTAATGAGAAGTTGGAAGAGTCAATTTCTTTTTTATCCCAGAAGGCACAATTTGGTATGATGGGGAATTCTTGCACAAATCTAAGTATAAAGGATGAGAAGAGGGCTCAGATATTTAAGGATGGGACAACTGTTGCTTCAGTAGAAGGTTTAGGAGTTATCAAGTCTTTGCCTAAAAGGATTACTAGATCTGCTTCTATCTTGGGTGTTGCTTGTGAAGATTTGACAGTTAAAGACAGATCCCATAAAGTTTATAGGTTAAATCTATCAGATTCTGCCTTTGAACAAAGGCAGACAGTCGTAGACAAAAAGTTAGTCCGTTGGCACATCTTTGGTTGGCAAAACAACCAGTTGACATGATTGCTGGGCACTTTTGGTGAGCTAAACATCTCGTTGGCACAGTCGCTAGGCACTTTTAATGAGAAAATAGCCCATTGTAACAATCACTGAGCACCTTCAGTGAGAACAATCAGTTGGCATGGTCGCTGGGCACCTTTAGTCAACAAAACAACCCGCTGACACAGCTGCAGGGCACTTTCGATGAGAAAATAGGCCATTAGCATAGACACTGGGCACGTTCAGCGAGAAAATTGTCTGTTTACATAGTCGCGGGGTACCTTTGGTGAGAAAACAACCAGTGTCATGATTGTTGGGCACCTTCAGTGAGCAAAACAACCCGTTTATATAATCATTGTGTACTTTCGATGAGAAAATACCACTGGCACATTTTTGGTAGGCAAAACAACCCATTCGTATGGTTGTTGGGCACCTTCAATAAGAAAACCGTTCGTTGGAACATCTTTGGTGGGAAAAACAATCAGTTGGCATAGTCGCTGGGCCCTTCGGTGAGCAAAACAACCACGGTCGTTATGCATTTTGGGTGAGAAAATAGCCCATTGGTGTGTATCTGGTGGGCAAAACAACTCATTCTCATGGTTGCTGGGCACCTTCAGTAAGAAAACAGTCCGTTAGCACATCTTTGGTGGGCAAAATAACCAATTGGCATGGTCACTGGGCACTTCCAATGAGTTAACGATCCCGTTGATACAATCGCTAGGCACTTTCGGAGAGAAACTAACCCAATGTAACAGTCATTGAGCACCTTCGGTGAAAAAACAATATTCAATTGGAATGATTGTTTATTTAAGGGGAGTTCCCATTTCTCTTATTCAGGGAGAGATTTTGATGTGATAAATAATGTCAAAAAGGAGAATATTGTTGATATATTATATTATATTTTTGGCATTATTTGTATTTTAATTTATTTGGGACATCTCTTGTAATAAAAAAGTTGATTTGGTATAAGATTCTACTATATCTTTTGTTACAAGGAAGTTGATTTGGTATAGAATTCATCTATTTTGAATATGTAGAATTTTTGGAAGTTAAGATAGGGTGGAAGGAAGGAATCCTAAATGAGATATAATTCTAAAGAAGGAAGGATTTGTTGGAGATAAACAAGCAATCCATTTATAGATTTTTGGGGGGTGTTTGTTGGTGCATCTCAATGATTGATTACGAATTTGGCAATCCACGTTATTATAGATATTATGATTTCGGCTACCGTGTTTTTTGGGTTCTTTAAAGATTAAGCACAAAGTTCTATTTATGACTTTTGGTGCTACTGTGTGTAAGGGTTTTGGTCAATGAACTACAGAGCATATAACAGATATTTTTTTTGGAAGACTTCATGATTTTGATTTAATGAGGTTACACATACAAGGTAGTGTTTCTTTGACTTAAGTATCTTTTGCTCATTTTATTCTTGATTTAATCACTTGAAATATTTTTATCAATATTATTCAAGAGTGTGAGTACAAATAGATAACGTCAAAGAGTGAGTGGCGTTGGCTCCGTAATAGTCTTATATAAGATTATTATACTACAGTAAAAGTTGATTAATCTGGAGTGAGGGCTCCTTAGATGTAGATTGTGTGTGCCGAACTGTGTTAACAAATTTCTTGTATTGATTTATTTACTATGTACTTAATTTTTCTACTTGTGATCAGATTCTGAAAATCGTAATTGCTAACCCAATTACTTTCTAATAAGCAATTGTAAATCTCAGTTTTAAACAACTACGACAAAACAGGAATTTTGTAGAATTTCAACATTGGGTTTTTCAAATTCAATATTCTTCATATATATATATATATATATATATATATATATATGAAATTTCTACAATTTGACTGTCACGTAGTTGGAATACAAATTAGTGACCTTGGTCGTTGATTATTAGAAGGTTAGATATAAAGTGACAAAATGTGGCTGCTTTTACTCACCTGCGCAGTTTAGATATCCTCCCACTCACGACTATATCCGACTCATGACTATATCTGCTTCGCAAAATAGATCTATGCCTACAATATAGCAGTAAAATATTTGTATTGTGTGAGGTTTAGGTGGATTTGGTCACGACTGAGTTGGCAATTGTCTGGATACCACCAGGTCATGGCGTGACCAATTATGAAAAGGTAGGATTAGGACAGGCATGTGAAACCAAATGATCACAGCACTACTACTCCTACTTTCCAGTTTAGCTTTAACAATTGGGAAGAAATTATGATATGGTATGGCTATATCCCATGTATGATGAATGCCTCTGTTCATTTCTGGTTTTACGTGTTCAACTTCAACAGCTGTATAAGTGTGCACTTTGGTGCAATTACCGTACAATTCAAGCAATAGGTTCTGTGCTTGTTGAAGGAACAATATAGGTTTTCTATCTGGCTTAGTTTGATAAGCCAACCTGTGTCGTTTCTGATTATGTCCAAGGCATAGTGTTGGATGCAATCTCCGGGAGAGGTATGTTTTGGCTGTCAGTGGCTCCAACATAAGAGAAAATCCTTGTACTCGTCTCGAAAATCATATAATGGTTTGAAGTTTCAGATGCAAGAGAAGTTAAGAAGGAATACGGCCCCACGGATCAGTTCTATTGACGAATTACACAGTATATGATTTTTGGACTGCAGCCAACATTATGGCTGAGCTGGTCCGACGTTGGGGACTATGAGCGTTGTCTAAATATTCATAGAATTATGGTTAGAAAATTAGAAAGTTACAGAGAGGAAAAAAAAGAAGTAAATAAATAAAACAGAGGATAACAGGACCATAACATGAAGGGTGTTATATAAAGAATATTGCTTTTTAAGTGAATTATTTATTTTGGAAGAATAATATAAAATTGAGATGTGATCCATTATGTACACATCTTTACTTAGATAAATTAGTCTATATTCTTTTTTTTTTCATTAACACCATACAAATAAAAATTATATAAATATTAATAAAAAGTAAATTATATTTAAAATTATAAAATTTTAATTTATTATAAAACTAACTTGTACATTAATCTTTTAATTAATGATGTCAATGAGATATATCCCATCAACAAGACTCATTTGATAAACAAATATTCACATAGCCAAAAGTTTATAAACTAAAAATTTATTAAAAACCCTAAATATTTAAGATTTAGGATTTAAATTCTTGTATCTGCTTTCTAAAATAATTAAGAGTATTCCTTTTAGGTTCTGTTTGATTGGAGGGTTAGTAATGGAACGGAATGGAACGCAATATAATTCCATTGTTTGATTGAGGGTTTTATAATGGAATGAGATGGAAGCGGAGGATTTCATGTTACGTTCCATTCTATACTAAACAGTGAAAATAAGAAACCTCAGATTCAGAGGATTTATGATAGAACGTAAACTAATAAATACATACTACCTAATCATCATCATCATCACACTCAGTCTAAATCCCGCATCAAAGCAGAGTCTTGGGAGGTCTGATAGTACGTAACCTTATCGGTAGACCCATATGCAAATGTGATAATAAAAAAGTGATGCAGATTAAAAGAGTAGATATGTAGAACTGATATGCTAAAAGAGTAGGTAAATAAAATTAAAATTAATTAATTAATAAATAAAATAAAATTACTCAATATGAATGAGTAAAATCACCAACAAGATACCCTCAATAATTTTTCTTAATATCAATTATTTCTTCTAACCCTAATCTCGTTGTATATAATTAATAATATTTTTATATTATTTCTCCTTACCCTAATAATAATATTTTTATATTATTAATAAAAATT